>WTSP01013293.1:0-32150 GCA_025331215.1 Actenoides lindsayi | reverse complement strand
TATGAGAGGCCGCCCCCCCCCCCCCCCCCCTTCTCCTCCATCCCACCTCCCTCCTTCATCACCCCCCATCTCTCTCCCTGCCCTCTCCCATTGCCCGGGACAATAACCCCCCAAATGCCCCCTTCTCCCACCCCGGCCCTTTTTGCTTTAGATAAACACAGGCAGTGTCAAGTGTGAGGAGGGGGGGGAAAGGATGGGGTTCAACTGCCAGTCAAGCCTCGGGCCCTCAATGAAGCCCGGAGGCCTACCCTAATCTGCTGCATGCTTGCCATATGGGAGCTGTGTTGCCCTGGGAAACACTAACAGGCAGAACGGAGCTTAATAGAGTCCATATTCATTGTAATGCAGTGAAATGGCTCGAGGGACTATTGCCCCTTGGGTCTGTTTTCATTCTTCTGTTCCCCCTCTTTCTTTTCTCTCTCTCTTTTTTTTTTTTTTAAATAAATTTTTTTCCTCCCCTCCTTCTCCCCCTTCCTTCCCTCCCTCCCCCCCCCATCCTTTTTTTTTTTTTTCCTCTCCTTTCTTCCTTTCAAAAGGACCAAGTCCCTGGAGAGCTCTAATCTGGAGAGGCTGGGGGCTCCCCGAAGGGCCGGACGGCCGGGCAGGAGCGGGAAGGGGAAAGGGAGAGGGTGGAGGTGGTTGGGGAGGCGAAGGAGAGGTGGAGGGCAAGAGGAAAGTAGCAACTAATAAGCATGCAGCCGGCCAGCTGTCAAGATGCTGACAATGCTGCTTCGGGTGCAAAGATCCCGACAGGCAGCGCTGGCACGGAGGCTGGCTCAGGGTCCTGCCGGGGAAGCGCCTGCCTCCCCTAAGAGCCTCCATCCTTGTCTGCTGAACGTGGCATAAGCGACAGGAAAAAAAAAACCTCCAACCCACAACAAAACAGGAGAAGGGCGCAGATGGAGCGTGCTGCGCGGCCTCTTCAGAAACAAAGTGCACCTAGGAAACAGATGTTGTTGCTGCAACAAGCCCCGAGCTGCTGGCTGCTCTCTGGCTCCTTCTCCCAAGCGCATGATGGGAGGAAAGCGGCCCCGCAGCAGTGGCTGGGGCTGCCCCTGAGGCCAGGACAGGTTGCCTCTCCTGTCAAAACCTTTCAGTACAGCTTCAGTCCCAACCAGGGAGAGCTGCAATAGCTTTAGACTAACTTTTCCTCTGCATTCGCCATCCTTCTCACCTGTAGACTCTCCAGCCCCCCAGCTAATGTTCCAATTTAAAGAGCTGAGGATTCCCAAAGGGAGTGAAGATCTGTAGCACTTACCAAGGGCTGCAGGTCATGCACCCAGGGGGTTGAATGTCAAATGTCAGAGAATCAGCAGAATTGCTGGTGTGGTGGTCCTGCAAGAGCCTGACTGAGCATACACGGGGTTGCAGCTCAACCTACTCTCATGCCGAAGTTGGTATTGGGTGAAAGGGTCAGCATCCCCTCAGAAAACCACACCAATGTGGCCACACGCTTGTGGAGATCTGTTACCTACTACAAACTCAGCCCACGGTGAAGCAAGAAAGTCTGACTTATCTGAGGCTTTGCAACGGGACAAGGTTGCATCTTCACGATGAGAAACGCTTCAGAGGAGGAAGCAAGGAAGGGGTCACCTATTGACACGAGTGTGATGTGAAAACACCTTCAGTCTTAGAAGCAGGGGATTTATTGCATTGCGTTACTTGCGTGAAGCATCCTATCTCTTGCCACATGAAAACAACACCTGCTTTATCATTCACATCGCAACTCAAGCCAGAGAGCAGCATCGCTGGGGGCAGACAGTTGCCAAACTACACACAGAGTGAAAACTGTCTCCTGTCCTAGAGACATCACAACACTGGCTAGAAGGGTACTTTCTTCAGGATGTTAGATTCAAGCAGGAAATAATACCTCTATCTACACTTTTTTCCTATTTGGACAGAGAGGCAAAATATGTAGCAAGAATCAGGGGACGATGGGGAGCGTTGCACCTGGGCAAGGAAAGCCCAGAGGATGCTGTGGGACACGCAGGACAGGCAGCGAGTGCCAGGCGATGTTGCTGGCTCTGGTCTGGGCCAACACACCAACGTGAGCTGGGTGTCAGGTTGTTCCCCTCCCTGTCAACAACTGCAGCGGAGGAGAGCGCCAGGAGGGATGGGCAGTTCCCACCAGGAGCTGTCATCACACAGGCACAGATGTGCCTGTGGCTAGTTTACATTAGTCAGGGCACTGCTTTTGTTTTCCCTTCTCATCCTTTCCAAACAAAAAAAACCCCAAAACTTGAAGTCTGGTTGAGGCTCTAAGAATCGCCTCTTGGGTTAGGGAGAGGTCAGAGGAAGCAGGCCTAGAAGACACAGGGAAAGCGATGCCGGACAAAAGCCCTGTGAGATACCAAAGGAAAGTAGGGAATAAAGGGGGCAGAAAGAAAAAGGCAGGAAAATTAAACTGAGAGGAGTAGATCAAGACAGAAGGAAAAATGGGGGCATTGGGATTTTGGCTGATTTCCCTACGCTGCATTTGTCCCCACTACTCCAGGGGCTGGGCAGGCAAGGAGCAGGCAATGCCACAGCTCACCCGCCACGTGCACACCCAGGCTCAAGTCCTTGCCCTGGAGGATTTCCTCATAGCAGGGGCTGTCACCTGAGACCACCACATCTCAAGCAAATCTTTTTCTCTCCCCAGCTGCCACTCTTCCACTTTAAGTGTGAGTTACTCATGATAAGAGGAAAACAAATGCTGTTTTCACCAGAAACTCCATCCTGCTCTAAGATGAAAGTTTAATCAACAGATGCACTTCCATAGTGTGTTCAGGTCCCAGGGGAACAGCATTTTTCCATGGGAAGAGCAGGATGCTCTCCTCCAAAGCTGTTTTCATTCAGCTCTGCTCTGCTCCCCCAAGCAGCTCTTGGGGAGCATACACACTCAGACAACCCTCACACCTCAACCACAGGAAGCTGCCACGTTGACCAAAAGAAGAATTTTGCCACAGATGTGGCTGCAACGCTACAAATCCCACATCCTAGACTGCCTAGTATCACCCTATGGCCTCTCTGCAGCTGGACCAGTGGTCAGGAACAGGCCTCAGGGACAGAGGACCACAAATCCTGGCAAAGGTGTGACACGGAGCCACCCTGAAGAGACCCATCTTTGTCTCTGTCACATGATGGGGTCAGGCTTGCAACAGGACAGACAATAAGTATCGCAGTGTCCATTTGCACCATTAACCACCAGATGAAAGAATCCTCTCCCTGAAAGCAGGATCTGTATAACATAAACCAAAGCACAGTGGAGCGGCATACCAGGCAAACACCAGCAGTTAGCATCTGCACGAAGCACTCCAGGAGTGCCCAGGGAGCTGGGAGCACTTTGGTGTGTCTGTTGGCTATGGCCACCTTCAAACTGGGACTCAGAAGCTCTTGTTCCCAGAGCAGGTCACAAGCCAGAGAAACAGCAGCTATGGATGCTTTCTGAGAGCAGCTCCCTTCTCTATATGCTTAAAAAGGAACCTAACTTTCACTAAAAATAAATAAATACATAAATCTTTGTCTAGAAACAATAGAAGAATCTTGTCTGTGTCCAATTAGAAACAATAATAGAGTGAAACAAATGCACAAACAAATAAACAAAGAAAAAAACAAACCAGAAAAGCCCACAGAAACTGGCAGTGACACTGTTAAGCCTTCCTTGGGGGAAGTTGCAATGGGGAAATTTTCCCTCTGGAGCAGAGCAAAGACTTGGGTAGCTTTCCTAGCTTTTGAGCCTTCTTCCAGTGTATATCTGAAGAGCAGTGGTGCCTACAACAGTTGCAGTAAAAAGCTGACCAAGCTTCTATTAAACAGAAGCCAGCGCCAGCAGAAACGCCCGCGAAAACAACGCACCCAGAAGATCCTAACAGAGGACTTGATTCTGCCGCCTTCCAAACCAGCCTGATCTTTGCCATGACTTCAATGGGAGCAGGCCCAGAAACTGCATTAACAAGCACGAGGCTAGTTTAACACAGTTGACATCAAAATCCAGAAGAGCATACAAAAGAGACAGGACAAAGTACTTGCCAGTAACGTCAATACAAAGTTTAATCCCCAGATGGCTGGCTTTAGAGACATCCCCATCACCACTATAAAGAGAAACTGCCTTCTAGCTTGCACTCCTTTCAGCAATGACTTGTTGCTGGGATGCAAAAGAGCACAAGCCTATTTTTCTTGCCCTTTGAAAATGGTATTTAGAAGTTGGGGTTGTTCCCCCCCCCCCCCCCCCCCTTTAATAAATTTGGGAATAAATGGCAGTTTTTCCTCTCCATAGATGTCACTTAAATGCTTTTCACTAACAATGATCATTTTGGTTATGGGAGCCGGTCAAAAGCCTCTAGGACTCCTTGCTGGGACAAATTTCCCCCGCAAGACATGTCGCTACTCCAAAAAACACCAGAGGAAGCTCGAGGCCAGCGAAACAAAGGGACAGAAACGACAGCCCACAGAAAATGCTCCAGCTGGTGCCAAACACCTAGGTGGGGTGTCGGGGTTTGGTGTCAAATTTGTGCCTGCGCATCATTTACCCCATTTATCATCCCCGACATAAATACTTCTCTCCAAAAATGACGGTCCAGTTGAAGCCAGCGACCCACACGTGGAGAGGAGATGGAGCAAGACCACGCATCACCCTGCTGAGACGGGCAGGGCTGGCACCTGATTTCTCCATCTTGGCAAGAGGATGCTCCACAAGGAAAGGATGGCAAAATGCTGCTGCCCCAGAGCCTGGGACGGGAGGGTTCACCCGCCTGCCCCCTGGCCAGCCATTAAGACCCACTAGCGAGAGCCACAGGGAGCGTGTGGCAGGCAGCAGCGCCCATGCCGGTGGGGCACAGCGCAGCCCCATCGCCGGCCTCCCGCTCTTCACCTTTGCCCGTTTACACTCACACTCGCTTCGAGAGCGCGAGCACACAGCCAGAGGCACCTCCCCAGACCCTTCACACAATAAGCACCAGCAGCAATTCCAGCTGCAAAGTTTGCTTTCCTTGACGCACAGTTTACTTTCTCCATTCCCCCGCATCCCGCCCCTGCCACTTACCCCTCACTCCAAAAAGGCTCTCTCAAACAGGCTTAAGCTTTAAACAAATAAGGGCTTGGAAAGCGGCAGCCCGCTCCCGTTTCCCTCCCTGCCACCCCTGCTCTCCCCCTGCCGCCCCCGCGCCGCGGCTCAAGCGGAGCTGGCGAGCGCCGCGCAGGCACAGAAAACAAACACGTGGAGCAGAGCCAGCTGTGCAGGCAGATTTGGCATACGCCGTTCGCACAACGAATGAAAGCCCATGGGAGAAGGGGGAAGGGGAGAAGAGGGGGGGGACGAGGAGCCGGGGGTGCCCCGGCCTCACGGGGAGCGCGCGGCTCCGTTACCAAGCCCTGGCGCGCGCCTGAGAGAGCCTCCGCACCTATGGGTGCTGATCTTGTGCCCTGCCTGGATGCGGAGGGGAGAGACGGGCCTGCAGAAACGTCTCCCGAGCTATTTGGCATCACGCTTCCTTGCTCCTTTCCTAGCAAGCTGGGCTGTTTTTGCACACTCCCTCCCAGGCAAAATTAGTGTGTTACGATGCAACACACGAAGAAGAAATACGCTTTTAACTCCTGGAGCTTGCAGTTTTCCCCTTTTCCTTCTTGGGGTTTCTTATTCCTCAGACACACTGTGCTCCAGGGTCCTACAGCACAGGAAACCCTGACCCAACTTCACAGAATCATAGAATTGTCAGGGTTGGAAGGGACCTTAAAGATCATCTCGTTCCAACCCCCCTGCCATTGGGCAGGGATACCTCCCACTAGAGCAGGTTGCTCAGAGCCCCATCCAGCCTGGGCTTAAAAACCTCCAAGGATGCGGCTTCCACCACCTCTCTGGGCAACCTGTTCCAGTGTCTCACCACCCTCATGGGGAAGAAATTCTTCCTAATGTCTAAACTTCCCCATCACCTAGGCTGACATTACATATATTGAGGCCACACAGTCACACTAACTGTCCTCATTTTTTTCTTGTGTTTTGGGGTTGTTTTTTTTTTATTTATTGCTTCCCCCCTCCCTCTCAACTGTCACTTTCTGGAAGGGTTTCAGACAAAATATCCCTCCTCTTACACCCAAGCTCCCAGGGGACATCAGCTCAGGTATTATTCTGTCCTTACCAGCCTGGTAAGTGGCACTTGCAGGCTTTTAGGAACCTATGTGGCACCTATGGCCTTACATCACTACTGGATACATGCAAGTTTTCCTCCATCTCCCTCCTCTCACAGCCATCTCCAAGGGAAACGAAACAGAAGCTTGTGTACTTTCCCTGGTTTGGGGTAGAATCCAGTGATTTGACGTGGTTTGCTTGTGGTTTCCACCGAAAACCACAAACCAGCCCAGGCTTGCCTGCAAGGTCCTCAGCTGTATTTAGAGGTGGTAAGAAAAGCAGCATTGTCCTACCTGGTCTTGGACCTTGTCCAAAACAGGCCAGCAGCTGGACAGATTAATAGTCCAGGCTGACCACCCAACCACCTGCAGACATGTCTTCATCAGTCTAGTCACAACCCCTGAAACACAACACCATCTTTTCCCTCCCCAGGCCCACCATCAACACTTGTCCCTCAGAGTATGTCCCTCGCTCCAAACCAAACTGACAACAGAAGACAATATCTGAATATCGCTCTTCTTGTGAACTACATTATGGGCCCCGGATCATGCAGCCAGGGAAGGTAACTTTCCTTGAAGAAATCTTGCAGTTGCCTTTTTGTTCTTGGGTGGAATTTACTGGGGTGCCAAAAACGTCACAGATCATTGCAAATACAGCATTGCTCAAAACCGACCAACCCACTCCGATCTCTTGTCTTTTGGGGGCAAATTAGGTATCGCAAGGCAAAGAGGGATAGAAACTCATAGTCAGGGAGGTTATGATGCCACATTTCTGGAATCACTTCTTCACCTTTTGGACAAACATACCCCTACCTTGTGTCTCAGCTTCCCAGGCTGCAAAAACGGGAACAGCAAACCCCAGCTGGTACAAGCAGTAACCAGATGAACGTGAGTCAGACAATTTCAGACTCTCAGATGAAAGGTGCTAGACAGGTATGCAGTGTTGTTATCTGTACTGCTCCATAGTAGCCCCAGGATTTCTGGATTAGTAAAGTACAGATGTCAGCATCCTGGGCATACAGCCTCAGTAACTGAACCGAGCAGGGAGGGGCAGGCTGATTACAACAAGGGGAAAAATTATGAAATTGCACCACACCAAATATTGTGGTTAAGGGATACAGCAACTAGGAGATTATTGACAACAGAGAACTGGATAGTTCAGTAGGGTTTGTCAGACTAAACCTTCTGTAATCACAGACTCCAGGGAAAGTGTTTGTCAAGAAAACATTCAAACATGCAGCTGCCAAGAACTAAGTAAACAGAGAAGGAGAAGCATCAGAGTCCATGTAGCACCATTTGCAAATGCCCCGTGATCTGCTGTCAGGGGCCAACTGAGCCCATCAGCAGCCACGAGTGAAGCCAAGGGGCTGAGCTACTCCAGGAAGACCCACCACCAAGCTAGATGAATAAAGAGCAATTCACACCTTCAAAATACTTTAATCCAGCACAGCATTTGCAGACCTATGGTGGTCCGTGTAGGTTGAACAGACACTTTCCTGCACCGCACACGTACAACATGCAACCACCTGGCCAAGTGAAATGACACCAAACTCCAGGCTAAGGGGAGTCCTCCAAGATAACAAGCAATACCCAACAGCTATTGGCATCACGCATTTATTTTTAGTCCCACTTTAACTAAAAGTCTGCAGTGGTAGCTACTGTGTTTATAAGGAGCCAGAGGCCCAAGCCTAACACACTGCAGATCTAATGGCAAGTTGGCAGATCCCAGCCTTGAAACCAAGTGTGCTTGGTGGCACTGAGCAAGTGAAGGGAAACAGTGGTCTTCTGCTTCCCACCCAAGTGCCTAATCCATCAGTCAGTGCTCCTCACTCATGGTTTGCATGGCTGCTGGAAAGGGTACCAGTTGGATGCCTTAAGGGGTCCAAAAAAAGGCGGGAAAAATATGCGAGTGCAGCAAGTTGTGCACATGAAATTTCCTACCAGGTCTACTGACCTCCACGGGAAAACATCCGGGATTGCACGTGCCAAAAAATAAAGCTGAGACCCATCACAGGCAACCCTGAATATGCATCTTCTGTCCACACGCTCCAATTTTTCCCCACTTCATCCTGATGAGTGCCACCAGTGGTGTTATATTCATTCCCTACAGATCAGGCCTCTCTCGACTGTCTAGAGGGAAGCATGGAAGCCACAAGGCATGTTTCAAGGCCAGCACCGGACGCATCACTTCTCTATTAGTCACTGGCCACCAACGCACCCACAGCGGTGGGCTATAGCCAGCCTTTGGCATGTCTGGGGCCAGCTGCACTCTGTACAAGTGACCAAAAGTTCACATGCTGCAGCCAAAGCTGCTGGGAACAGGAAGTTTGTGGTCTCCAGCCCAAAGCTACGGACACCTTCTTCAGAGCTTAAGATTGTGTTCATGCTCAGGAGGTTGGGGGGAATTGGGAAAGCTGTAATCCCCCCAGCTTGACAAAAGAAAGGGTTTGCAGGTTTAGTTAGTGTGAATATTGACTCTGCCTGGGTTTCACAGAGGGACTTTATGCATTTTATGCACACAGCATTGGTCTCCTTCAGCTCCGAGGGAAGAAGATGGTGTTCCCATGAGAAGATTCGCCATCCAGATTAAAGAGGATGGCTCTCCATACCAATAAACAGCCCAGCATAATAGACCAAACCCCTTGATATTTTTTCTAATCAGAAGGTACATGACCTCTAGAATCCTGACACAAGTGCTCCAAGTATTTACAACCTGAAAAAGATCTTAATGAGGAGACACGAGCTGCTTTAACTTTCACTGCTCCTCTTCTGCATCCCCACCCTCAGTTTACTCCTGTGCAACAGCCCTGGGGCAATCAGATCAGTAGCCTACACACCATGCAATACTTATGGCCCGAGGCAGTCACAAACATAGCAGTACATGCCTAGGGAGATTTTCCACCCCTCATGCCCTCCAACAACACAATTTTCTTGCACAGGAGACTGGCTTAAAACAGAGAGGAGGAACCAGCGCTGTGACCTCTCGGCAGTCCCCAGCACAACCACAAACTACCCAGGGCTGCGACTTGCTGCTGCCCCAGTCCCAGCATTGCAGGGCTCCTCTGGTCAAAGGACAAGGTGATTCCCAAGCATCTTGCACATCACGAGCCAAAAATACTCCCTGTCCCCTGATGGGAACAGCTGAAGCGAAGTTCAGCAGCATCCCAGATCCCACCAGGTGCTTCTGGCAGAGTAGGAAACAGCACAGTGGTCCTGACCCCCTGTAAGGAACACGCTGCTTTTGTTTTTCAAATTACAACCACACTAGTTCTGGACCCTCACTGATAAACGAGCACAGATTTCTCAGCCACTCATTACGGTTTCCAACAAGAACCTCGGACTGTCTTTGGCATTTAACCACAACAGCAGTCTTGGGCCACGTCACACAACACAGCCCCATTTTAGGTCCAAGACTCCGGTGTCTCCCTGTACGGCAGCAGGGGGATGACAAAGGGTTAAACCTGACAGAGCCTCAAAAATCGCTCTTTGCTTTCCAAAGCATGAACATCTTTGGCAGGGTCCCCATCTGGGAAATGACATCCCGTCCCCCATCGCTTCCCCCTCTTCTCCCCCTGCACGCAGAACAAAGCACTGCACTGCTCAACATGCTCCTCCACTGGTTTCATCTTGGGCCAAAGGCTTCTTGCGTTTCAACTCCTGCCAAAAAGAAACGCATTTAAAAAAAAAATATATTAAAAAAAAAAAAGGCATGTGTGGGGCAGGGGGAGAGGAAGCAGGGAGAGTAGAGGGAAGTCATTAAAACTGAATCTTGATTAGTTACCAGTGGTGGAAAACGGAAACAGTGGGAAGAGGAGATTTTTCTTGTGTCATCTTGAAGTTGAAACCAGTAGGCCCAGAGAAGACAAGACTTCTCCACGCAACTGTCCACCTTGGACCAAACTTAACTTGCTTTACCTTTCCAGTCCACCACATGTCACCCCACCCTAGCCAAAAGAGGCATCTTCTTCCTCAAAGCAGTTTTCTGTCAATCACTGTCATCCTTCTCCACTCTGATAGCTGTAGCCCTCCCAGTGTTTGCCTACCCTGCACTGAGCCCCCATTGGCAGAGGGCTGCAGGGTGCAGCACAACTGGCCTGCCCTTATCATAGAGTGGGTTGGGTTGGAAGGGACCTTAAAGATCACCTAAGTGCCAACCAAACACGGCAGGGACACCTCCCGCTATATCAGGTTGCTCAGGGCCCCATCCAACCTGGATTTGGACACATCCAGTGATAGAGCATCCACAGCCTCCCTGGACAGCGTCTCAGCACCCTCAGAGTGAAGGCCCTTGCTGTCCTTTCCACCTTCAAAAGCAAGCACGAAGGCTTGGCCACTGCAAAGCCATAGGGAATCCTAGAGGAAATGAGCAGAGAGGGGATGGGTTATGTATGCACTGTGGATAAGCTGGATGGGCCAAATGAGGAGCCTCAGACTGGCTCTGTCTCTCAAAGAGAGACTCTCCAGCCAAAAAAAAAAGTTTTAAAAAAATCGCATTGGCTATATAAGCATTTCAAAGCAAAACAAAAAAAAAACCCGTCCAACTTGGAGAGTCTGTAATAGCTGAACCCAGGGGCATGCAGAGGATGTTTTTTGTTCCCTCAGTACAAAAGCCCTTGGTTTCTCCTCCTCCTCATTCCAGCATTTCCCCATTGAGGGTGTCAGAGACAGTTCAAGGCTGCCCTCCCTGTCCAGCACAGACAAAATTGGGTCTTACTGCCCTGAGGACAAGTGGCTGGGAGGCTGCGGGAACCACAGAGATTCGGGGAGCCCTGCAGAGCTGTGTAGACTGAACCTGCTGCCCCTGGAGAATGGCCAGAGGGTCCCCTCTCCAGCATCCCTGTGACCTGCCACAGGCTGGTGCTTCCTTCCAGGGTTTGGCTTCCCAAGATGTGACTTTGTCTCACAGGCTGCAGGGCTGTGCCATTCGGATTGCCAAGGGCTCGCTTGTGCTACACCCGGCGCTCTGCAGCACGTCAAAGAAAGGGAGAAATTAACTCCTTTTTTTAAGCATCAAATTACTGTTACATTTTTAAACACAGCTGGTTGAAAATTTTTTAGCAAAGTCACAAATAAACAAACACTTGAAGGAAATTCCCTGCGATTTGAAAACTTCACCTACTGGTCTAGCCTTTATCAGATGATATTCTCTCTTCAGGATGCATAAGCTCCACTTGCTTTTGCTTTCTCTCTTGTAAGGACCAAAGCCACCAAACTGTTGATAAAATTTCAAGATTGCACTGCCTGTAGTGTTTGAGATTTTAACAACAACCCTCCTGACCTGACAGCCATCACATAGTAATTTTTGCCGCACCTGATGACCTTTCACTTTCCTTGCAAAAGGTGGTACCAACTCCCCAGACTCAAAGATCCAAACTCTGAAGACACGTCTCCCAGTCCTGTCTGCAAAACACTTCTTTTCCTGCTCCTTGGGAGAGAGAAAACAGAACATAGCCTGCTGGTACTCTGATCGGTTTTCCTCTTGTGCAGTTCATCCCCGGCCTCATCAGCTCCCATGCCCCCATCCTAGTCAACTGGGTTTAGAAATCAGTTTCTACAGCTGTGGACAACATTCAAAATAACCATCTGTCATTACATCCTACATAAAATAAATAAGAAAGACAACACCACCCACCACCTTCTATTAGCAAGCCGTGAAGGAAAGCAAACAGTCACCCACTTGTGAAGAAGCCTGATACAGGAGGCAGCATTTCTCCCCCAGCCTGTCCCTGCCTGCCAGTGGCAGACAAAGCCTGTTTAGCAGCGTCTGTACCAGACTCTAATATTACGTAAAGAGCAAATAAAGTCCTGGAGCCAGCTGAGAGAAGGGGCCCCAAGTGTCAGGCTCTGTATGTGGAGTAATAGAAGTGCTTGTCCCCAAAAGGCTGCCTTTCTACCGTACTTCACATTTTACCAGGATGATACCCATTTAAATCCCCTTCAACCTTGGAAGAGACGGCTTGGAGTTCCCAGCCTCCTCACCCAAATGCTAACCCTCTCCTTGTAGCCCAAAAAAGGAAACAAACTCATCACCAAATCGCTTCCAGTACTTTTTTTTTTCCAGGCTATTGTTATATGACTGCATTTGGAAGTAAGGGAGAAAAAACAAATACATGACTGTGGTCTGTGTCTGTCCTACAATATGAGAAGAAAAAAAAACCCAGCCCAAAACAACCAACCCCCAAACCCCATCCTTGTTTTATATGTTTAGTCATTTTTGGAGAAAACTGTAAGCGGTAAAAAGAGCAGGAAGAAAGAGCAACACCAGCCTCTGGGCCTCGGGGGTGACAACAGGAGCAGCAAAACAGAAATGAATCTACTCTCCATCTATTAATGTAGACTGTTCAGCCCAAGGAATCCTTAAAAGCCCCAGCAATAGTCTAAGGTAAGAAGTCTACTTCCTCATCTATCGGGAGGACAAAGACATTTTTGTGCTATGAGTGGCTTTATTAATTTAGAAAGCCTTTTTAATGCAAAAATCACCTTTGCTTGACAGGTGTTAGTAGGCTTTTCATAGAAAAGATCACATCATCCTCTCCAAAGACTCACCCAGCAGTGGTCTGGGGGAACATTTGCTCACTTGTCTACCAGGAAAAAAAATATTTAAGACTCCTTGGATCTTCCAAAGATGCTTACATTAATATCCAGTAAAGGAACACACTCAATTCTCTTATTTTAGAGACTCCTTTAAGATCTCAGTATTAGGTACTCTACAAAAGCACAATAAAAAGGCATCCTCTGCCTCAAGGACATTCATGTCCAATTGCTTACAGAGACTGTCAACGCTTTCTTTGAGAAGGGAAGTCTGTGACTGTCCCATAGTATTAAATACCCCTAGAAAAAAACTTTCACTATTCAGTGCAAAGTCATCTGTAGACCAGCTCAATCAGTATCTACCCTCCAAATTATGTTAAATACTGTCACGTGCTTCAGAGCACAAATGTAGTATTAGGAGTAGGAAAGAACAAGGACTTCCCCCCTCACTGTAGCCACTGGGAAATCTCAGCTATATACGGGAAATAAAAATCTCAGGATTACCAACAGGGAAATTATTGACTATTTCTTAATTTGGAAAATACTATACACTTTTTTAGGATGAAAAGCACTCCTCGGTTTTGAGAAAATGCTGCTTCGTGATTTTAAACCCAGTTGTGCAGCTGGCACCCTCTGCCTCGGGATGGGTAAAGCAAGCTGTTCTCATATAGTCACATCCACAACCCGCTGCAGGATTTTATAGTCCCTCATGAAAGAGCTAAGCTATGGAAACATAAATTGTAACAATGGGGCAAAAAAACCGCCTTCCAGAATTCCCTCTGCAAGCCCAACAAGGAAACGGTGATAACTTCCTTCTGCATTTCTCGCCAGCTGAAGTTTGTCTGTTCCCCAGCTTTGCCGATAACAAACATCTGGCGGGTGCGTCGCTCCCTGCGCGCGAGAGGAACACGTCCATGGCAGCCTGCAGGGCTTGGTGCTCCAGCAAAGCCTCTGGAGAGCCTTCACTGTAACAGCCACAGATAAACCTCTGCCGGTCCTACCTATCGACTACAAAACCGTCACATGGAAAACGAGTCCTTTTTTTTTTTGCAGTCCCCAAGTTAAGGAGACCTTCAGAAAAAAAACTGCGTGAGGAGCCTCTGGCAGACGCGATGTCTTGAGGTCCACCCCAGACGTGCCTTTCTAAGGATCTTTATTTTAGGGTCTTCCTTTCCAACCCTTATCTACCACCAGCTTTTGCTCATATATTACTCTGGCAGAAAGCTCTAGAAGCCCAAGGCAGCTGGCTTCCAGATAAAGCTGCCAATCTGTGGCTCATTAACAGCTCACTGAGGCTTTCTGGCCTGCTGCCTACATGCCCCTTGCAGATGCTGGCACCTCGGTGCGTGCCACGTCTGCCGGCCCCACCGAGCTGTTTCTCTGGCTGCTTGTAAGGAGATAGGTCAACACAAAACCCTCCTAGTTTGCAAAATGCTGTAAGATTGGAAACATCAGTGAAGACTTGAAAACGTTGTCTTTGAACCCCCGAGCCCCAGTCCACCAGCCAGGGGAAAAGAAGGGCAGGAGAGATGTGGTTCTCCTTTCAAGGACAGCATTTCTCCAGAATAAAGTCTAGGGAGGCAGCAGCCCTGCCTGCAACTGCAGGCAGCCACCCTGCCCGGGCAAGGGCTCCCCAGACCCGCTCCGACATGCCAGAGCCCCGTGCTCGCCCCAGTTTGGCGAGGGCTGGGAGCACCTCTCTGGCAGCGGGCTGGCGCCTGGGGAGGCACCCCTAGTTGTTCCTTATCAGCCTTCCCCAAAACAAGTAAGGACAGGGGCATCCAGGATATGGCCCAACAAGTCTTTCTTAGCCCTGGCAACAGTTGTTGGCGGCACAGGGACCTCGGGCAGAGGAGGGGAAATGAAAGACAGAAAATGGGGAGAAAGGGGGGTGGGAGGGCCTGGTGGCAGCCCCCGTGTCCTTTGGGAGGCAGGACAAACGCAGGGAACATGGGCACGCTAGCAGGCTCAGCTGCTGTTCTCCCTCCCCACTGTGGGCTCTGAGGAGAAAAATAAGCCTCCCTGGCAAAACCGAGAGGGGTGCGTGTGCCAAGTGAGAGGAGGACATTATTGGCCCTGAGCATGAGGAGGGATGCGTGGCACAAACCCATTTTTTGACACCTTCTCCATTCCACACCCTGCCTAATTCAGCTGGACAGACAGGAGGGCAACAATGACATCGGTGCCTCCTTGCAGCCTTTCATGCATGAGTAAGGATGGGTGCACCTGTCACCAACAGCGAAGAAAAAGCCATGAGGGTGCAGCTGCCTGGAATCTCCCACCACTCTTCCACTCCCAAGTCACTGACCGAGCCAGGGAGAAACTGCAAGGGCCCAAACACCTCATCCAAGATCTCTTCTGTAATTAAATAATTCAGCTTGCAGAGGGCAGATCAAATCCACTTGCAAAATGGAGTTCTGCTTCAGATAAGCTCCCCTTCCTGCAGAGCAGAGCAAGGAGTAATCTCTTCAGCCAGCCCCAAGGAGCCCTTGGCAAAATAGTGCCATTAAAACTAGCATGTTTGAAAGCATTCCTCTAAGCAAAAAGCCTCCAACTGCAGTTCAGGCTGCTTTTCAGACAGCAGCAGGGCATGGCCACAAGCAGAATTTGCCCATAGCTTTTAGCAAACAAACAGGTGCCAGAATATGCACCCCCACCTACTCCCCAAAACTGTGCTGATAGTCAGACAAGAAAGGAGGAGTGAAGTAACCTGCCCAGCTTTCACCGGAGCAATCCTATCACCCTTGAGAGATAGTTCTGTGTTACCCCACCAAGCCAGGTTTTGCTCATGTCCTGCCATTGGTGTCTACACAGTTGCTCCATCCTGGGCTACCTGTGCCTGCGTGGGTTGGCTTACTGTTCAGGTACCCCTGTGTGTCCCCAGCCACACACTCAACGTGGACTGCAGTTCCCAGGGCAGCTCTTCATAATCCTGTTGCTCCTCATCCCTCTTCCTTCACCTCCCTACAGCATAAGGTACCTCTGTGCTGATCATGGAGAGGTGAGTAACATCTCCTCTTGCACCTGGACCATGGTACAAGCCATGGATTTGGCCTTAGCAGCATCTATTACAGTATATCCTTGGCTTGTGCACTGAAAGCCAGTGCCTCCAGGGCAGGAGGACCACAGTCTCAGACTTCCTGAGAAAGAAGGCACACAGTATTTACGTAATGAGATTGCTTTACTTGAGACTGCAAGCAAAACACTTCAATTATGCCGGCTCTCTGCTCTCCCAGCTATCTTTCAAAGCACAATGCCACAATTGAAAACTAGCTGACAGGAGAGAATTAAAGTTGTAACTGGCTCCTTTCCTTCCCTTTCAGCCATGGGCTCTTCTTTCCACCTGCCACTCCCTCAGCACCCCAGCAGACCTCCTGCTTATTTCCCTTCTAAAGACAGGCAGGAGTTTTAGCTCTGTGAGACCGGCTGCCCGCCCCAACGCAAGGCATGCCGGAGCGACAAGATGCTGCCAACAACACCTGCAGCACCAAGTGCCCCACTTGGGCAACCACCTACTGGAGCACATGAAGCCACATCACTCTCTAGTGACTGATGGGAGCTGAGGATTAAAGAAGACGAGACAACTTTCAGCTTCACGGCAGACAACTCCAAGTCAAGCCCTAGTGATGCTTGACTTTGACCTCCTCTTCTAAAGAGCAGGGCAAGGCAGAAGATAGAGCACAGGACTCAGTATCAGGCAACATGGGGTCTGTGCTAAGTTCCAGTCCTGACCTGCTGAATCACTCCAAGGCACGTGTCCTTTTTCATGCTCTGCTTTTACCTCCTGGTCCGCATTTGCCTTGCTGTTTTGAATGGGGATGCAGGAACCATCTCCCATTACGTGTTAGCATGGCACCTAGCTTTTTAACCAGCTCCCAGGCTTGGTTAAAACTTGTAGACACAAATGTAACACAAATAATAATTTAGGTTTTGGAATACAGTGATGGGGGAAGATGGTGTGGCAGGCCTTTCTGAGGCCTTCATCCAGCGAGTCAATATTAAGAAACCTCTACTTATCTTCAGTGCTGGTGCTATGCAAAAACTGGGGTTATGCTCACATTTTTGTGGCTGCTGAATTTTTGGCTTGTTTGCTTGGTCACTAGTTTGGGCAGTTTTTTAAAAGGTGGTTCTTTGAAGTGGCTCGGAGGTTAGGGATGTCCAAAGCTATCCCAAGGGAGAGAGATTATTATAGGGTAGAGTGCAGGTCAGGCACCAACGATAACCACGGCCTGCCACTTTGCTCTTGCTGGTGTTCTCTTTTTTGCTCCTTTACCCTCCTCCACAAATCTGCAGTCCAGGCGATCGTGAGGAAAACTGGACAACAGACCATTCAGGAAGTATGTTCCTGCCTAACTTGCTACATGATGTAACAGTCGACCCTTTCTCCCACAAAAGACACCAGGCTTCATGATGCAATCAGCAGGATCCCACAGCTTGTGTTGCATAGTTTGCACACCAGGCAAGCGCAGCTCGCTCTCGGTAGTAGCCTGGTGCCTGTCCTGTGAGATTCGGGGCTGGCTTGTCTTGCTGTAGCCATGTAGCTATATTGCTCTTCCCTAACTTCCCCAAACTGGCTACTCACCTCCCTGCCAAAAGGGGAGAAGGGTCAGCATACATGCACCCAGGCTCTGGCAGCTCCAGCTCCCTATGTTGGTACTGACCTCCCCTTCTCAGCACCTAACATCGAGCTAATGGGCTGCATGGTCACCGAGCATAGCTCACTGTGATCCCAAGCCCTTCTTCCTCTCTGCTGGCTGGGCAGTTCTCTCTGGAAGGGCCTGGAGCTGGAATGCCAATGTGCCAAACTGCTCTTGGAACTTTCATGGCAGCTCAGGCACTCAGAACAGCAAGGTTCTCAAAAGCAATTAGCCCTTGTGCTGCCTTGGCCTTTCTCTACAGCATTACAGAAGTGTTCAGGCACAAGCTGGCATGAAGCCAGGGGCTCTGCTCCTCACCTGCTGGGAGGCAAAGCACTTTTCCTTTCAGGCCAGCCCCAGACACCCCAAGAGCAACATCGGAGTGATGAAACAATGATGATGGACTCATCCAAAACAGCTGGCATGCCTCTCTGAGGAGCCCTTCATGCTCCAGCTTCTCACAGCCCTGTCTCACCCTACAAGCCTCCAGCTCCAGAGATGTCCAACAGCTACAAGCCAGATAACTGCTTGGCCAGCTGAGAGGTACAGAAGCCCCCACAGGGACTCAAAAGCTAGAAGATGTCAAGCCTTCATCCTACCATGGCCCCATAGCTCTGCCATAGTCTGTCTGGCTGTGCCCCAAGACCCCAGAAGGAGACAGTGATGGGGTGCTCCTCATTGGATTCAGACCCCATTATGGATAATAGCTGGATATCTGAGCCACCTTGTTCTCCTTCTGCCCAGATGGCTCTGGCTTAGAAGCTACACTTCAACTGCTTGTGAGCCAAGATGTGCCTGAAAGCCACTTTTGAAGTAAAGAGTCCACTTCCATGAAGGAGTAGGTGGTCGGTACTAATTTGGCCAGCTGCTCCACTGGTGACAGTGGGACCATCCCACAAACCTGCCAACATGACCTTCTACTTAAAAGTGGGAACTGTCTGGTCTCTCAATGCACAAGTCTCATTGACTCTCCACCACATCATTAAAATCATCTCAGGTGTTTCTGAAAAATCCCACCCAGCATGTTTTTGAAAACGTCTCGATGCTGGGACTCAAACCCACCCCTTCAATCTGACACCGCTTGGATTTGTTAAACAAGCGGCTTTCTTGGGGGGGGGCGGATATAAAATTCACATTCCCATCACTGTTCAGAGGGCCCAAAGGAATCTCTCACTGCCAGCAGCAGGCTCTAAAAGAGTGGGGCCAGCTAGCCCTTTTGACCACCCATGGCTGAGGACCGTGCAAGCAAGAACCACCTTCCTGCCCCAGAGGGGACTGCCACCCAGTGGAGTGCTGGAGCGATGAGAACACTCTCCACGTCAGCCACGGCCCAGGGAGCAACGTGGGACAGAAGGCACTAGATGAAGTAAATTATTATTCAGCATCCAGAATACTATTGGCTTCCAAATAATTGTCTATTTGTGTGCGTGCATGCACAAGAATCCTCGCTCCGCGGTCTCTGCCAGCATACTCCCAGCGCTGCGACGCTCTGGGGATAAGGCCCATACTTGTAGTCAATCTCAGTTTTGGATCTCAAACACTAAGGTTTCAGATTTTGTTTTAAAAAACATTTTCTCTGGCAACTGGGCTGTTAATGGATTTGATGTTTTTGCTCTCGCCTCCTCCCTACCTTTAAAAGCTTGGCACCAAAGGGCTTCTTTGAAGATAAGGCCAAATTTGCAATTTAAGGGGAGGAACTTCATAAAGCTAGACGTGAAGGGATGGAGAGGAGGAGGGGGAAAATAAAAAAAAACCCAAAACCCCAACAACCCAGGAGCCACTTTGCCTGTTGAGATATACAGTGTGCAGCACAGAGGATTACAATGGCCTCTCTGTACCACCACTGGCTAGAGCCATAAATTCACCACAGCTGCAGCTCTACTACCTACGTTAGGCTCCCCAAGGGTCACACTCAGACAGGGGCTTCTCTACAGCCACAGACCCAGCCTACCCTCCAAACCAGAAGCATCAGGCAGCCCTTAGAGAGCCCAGATCCACCCAGCACGAAGGGGAGGATGTCCCCAGAGGCAACCGCAGGAGCCTCCCATTGGGCTGCCAAGGCCACAACTGTGGTCCTCATCCAAGAGGTTTTTCAAGGGCTGGGAAACCTGTGGTCTCTCTGCATCTCCAGCAGACCTATCCTCAACACCACAAGGAGGCAGGGAAGTGTCACTGACAGGTTGTGCAGGTGGAGAGCTGAGGCAAAGAGCAACTTACCCCAACGTGGGGGAAAATGTGTTGTGGAGAGGACAACCAAACCCAGCTCTCCTCACATCCCAGGCTTGCGCCCTACAACACTGGCATCCCTAAGTGAAGTGGCTGCTCTACCTAAAAGTACCAAGAAAAATTACAGTGACATTATGAGAGGAAGCTGAATTTTGCATATAAATGCTGTACTCTAGGCCAGCGTACCCACATTTGAAGTTTATTTCTCAGAGACTGCCTCAGTAGCTTTCTATCACTGCAAGCTTTCTTCACCACTCTAAGCTCAACACATGGATTCACAGGGCTCTGCCTAACCTGTCCTCTTATTAGTCAGAAGAAAAACAAAAAGCAACATCAATCTGGTATTTGGAAGCTGATGACATAGTTCTGACAAGGATCTGTGCACCCTTTTCTACTCCACTCTTATGATTTAAAGAATAGCAGAAGGGCCCCGATACGCAATCTTTAGACACACAAGCTTGTTCAGACTCGCTGACAGTGCAACCAGTGAACACAGCCTCGCATTTGGCAGGGCCCCAGGGCTGTGGCTCTGCATAAGAGCATGACCTGCTGGCTAATGGCTTTGCCAGAGCGGACCTTACAGAGCCAAAATGTCATTGCTGCCACAGGGCTCAGGAGGAAAGACTTACTGCCTGTGCTGGGCACAGAAGTTAATGGAAAACGACCGGTTTCCAAAACACCATCTGGCTTTCACACTCATACATAAGAGACACAACAGCCCCGAACCCCTGTGAACTAGACAAGGGTGGGTTTTCATAGCAGCAGCACACTGTGGCGTGGTTTGGACTTTACCCAGCCAGCCCCCGACACGTTGCACGGGCACGAGGTGCAGTCACCATCCTTACATCTAAGGGGAGCTCAGGGAAAGGATTCGGCCACGGGGCAGCAGCTTCCCCAGAGCAGCTGAGCAGAAAGCAAGGGTAAAGTTTGGCTCTCACCTCTGTGCTGGCACATTGCCCACGAGGGGGGTGAAGAAGCTCGAGCACGTCCCACACGCTCCCTGAAGCACATTTCCCTCCATTGATCCCACCAGAGCCAAAATAAATTGGCACTGCCTCTTACTCAAGAGCTCCTACAACACGCACCGGCAGCCCTGAGAGCCCCTCTCAGGCACCCTGTCTGTGCTGTGCCAGGTGCTCTCCTAACAACCCCATCAGGCACAGCTGAGCCTCCCATCCCACTTGTCCTTTTGCAGGGAAGAAGCGAGGCCATTTTAATAAAAGGAGCATGCAGCATCCTCAGGGCAGGGATCTGTTGTTTCCCGTTGATGCAGAAAGCCCTGGGCAGCCTGTGGCAGCTTTGGGACTGTGCAAGCATCGAGCATGTTTTTTCCCTGCAACAACCATCTTTCTGAGCTCTTCAGATGACTGTGCTTCTACTGTATCTATGCTCCTTTTTTCTTAGCTTCCCATGGATGCTCATACAGCAACATTGCTAGACCACATGCTCCTGCGGAGAGCAGATTTTAAAAAGCTCTTAGGCACAAATATGCATATGAAGCAAATTTTGAAAGCTTCCCATCCTGAAAGCATTCTCTCCAGAAAGCCAGCTCCAAGCACTATGTTCAGCCAACGAAGCACTAGAAGCAACGTCGTATGGTTTGGGGCCAACAGGAACTAAACCAAATCCCAGGGAACAAAACAAAAAAAAAATGCTTGTGATACCTTCTGTTGAACAATTATCCCAAGTACATTGAGGAAACTGGGAGATAGTCACCCCCTTTCTACCTAAGGACCTGCAATTCATTTAGTCGTTACTCGCCTTAAATTGTTCCCGTGGCCTAGGAACTGGAATACCTAACAACCTCTCAAACCCAGACTGACCACAGCAGCACCAAAACACACAGCAGCAGGTTTTACCCTCAGGGTGTTTTCGGTCTAACCAGAAACAGGAAGTCTCCGAAGAGTTTGCAAGAGAGCTTTTTCCTTGTGGGATATCCCATCCTAACCGTAGACTTTGCACTGCAAAGCTTTTAGCCTAGGAAAGGGTTTGAACCAAGACACTTGCAAGCCTTGGTCTGTAACTCACCAGCAGTAATACATCAAGTCATCTTTGCACATTAAAGAGGTCCAAGGGAATTGTGCATCATACTTCTGAAGCATTCAGAATCAGGCACCGAAATGAACAATCCACCATTATTTACTGCCAAATAAACTTTTGTTAAGCTGGAGTAACATTGGCCTACTGCTGCTGTAACTTTGTGCAGGCTGAGCAACTAAACTGAGACTAACTGAACCTGAAAACCCATCCACGGTCCAACCTAGGCTAAAACAATCAACATGGTCCCCAAAGCGCTCTTCCCTGCCACCGCTCCCCTGCTTCGTACGGCAGACAGACAGAGTTTTTGGGAGACAGCCTGTCTCTGCCTGGGAAAAAGGAGGGATTTCAGAGGCGTAGAGATGCCTCTCCAGCCCTGCGGCTGTCCCAAGGAGGATCAGCACAGCAGAGCGTGTCCTCCTCAGACACCTGAGCTCTGCTCTGAGACACAAGGATGGGTGCTGGTCAGCTGGCAAGAGTCACCACAGATAGCAATGGATGTGCACTCACCCCAGCAGCACAGTGCTTAGCACTGCTTTCTGCATGGGAAAATCAAGGCATAGGACTGCGGAGGGAACTGTTCAAGCTCACACAGGACGTGTGCATCAGTTGAGGACACAGCCCAAACCCACCCACATCCAAAGCCATGCTTCCACCTGAATGTCGCTGCGACACCGGGAGCGGAGAGATGCAGCAACACATAAATTCAGCAGGAGAAGGCAAAAGAAGCACCTTTATTAATTTGTAACCCCGTTTTATATACCCTAGCCCCACAAGGCAATTGCTCAGTGATCACCCATCTCCTGGGGTGATTGGCTAAAGTCCTACAACACCCATTTCAAAATATTTTTGCAATGTACCATAAACAGAACTTAACAAAACACCAGGTGTTGGTCCAGTTTACAAACAACATCCTACTGTTTTTCATAACTTGGGTGAGAAAGGCAGGACTCTCACCAAATATTGTGAGAACCAGAGAAAATCCCTCTGCTAGCAGCTTTTCAGCATCCACACCTGAAGAGTGTCTTTCTTGCCCTATCCCACATCTACCCTGCCACAGGTAGAGGAAGTAATAGTTCCTTTTTTTTTTTTTTTTTTTTTTTGCTGTGCATGTTATTAGACTGTGAGGTTTCTGTGCTCCTTGGGACATGTGATTCAAGAAAAGGCTGGGAAGCACTGGCAGGTAGATTTGTTGGTGTTTCAGTCAATTATGGTTATTCAGTAATAACTATGAGAAAGTATAAAAATTTGGGTCTGCCCTAAATGGAACAGTTTTCTTATCTCAGGAAAAGAAGTTTCCCCCCTGTATCACCAGGGAGGATGGGGAGAAAGTGGGCTGCTTGCTTCATGGCCCCACCTGCAATGGTCCTTGCTCAGAAGGAGGCTCCTCAGGTGGAAGGTGCTATACGAGCATCCTGAAAGCACTGTGGGGCTGCCAGTTTGGTACTGAAGGCCTGGGGAGATCTGTCTGCTGTTAGTTTTGAGGACAGGGTAGAACTTCAAGGAGTGAGGGTGACTGGGCAATAATTCACCTGTCCTTTGACAGAGCAAAACTCCAAGCCTGGAGTCTCACACCCAAAGGGCTGGAAAAATCTCTGCAAACAGAAGACACTGAGTTTCACTTTGCAATCTTTAAGAACCTCTTGCTTTGTTCTTGTGTATCGTGTCAGTACAAGGTACAGAAAGGCTGTATTTTCCAGACTGTAAGGATACAGAGCACCCGTAACACTTAAATGCCAGTTTGTGGCAGTCACCAGTAATACTTCTTTGCACCAAGCAGAGAAGAGATGTGTGTGGAATCAGCTACTTGTACTGGGATATCTCTCAAAGAAAGGTCCTGTGGGGGGGGTCTGTGTATGAGAGGGAGAAAACGAAGCCTGCCTTTCAAACCTGCACAAGACCCTTGTGTCCCCTTCCGATGAACCTGCCTCTTTCTCCCCAATGGAAACTACTCCAGCACAGAGGACTGCACTTGGATCTGACTTCATCTGTTGCAGCAAACACCAAACACCTACTGGGACCTTGTCTGCATTGTACATGAAGGATGAGTCCCTGTAATTGTATCTAGAGGGGAGGGTGAAGAAAAGTGCATGGAACAAAACGTCATTTATTTCTTGTCAGAGAATATCATGCACCCAGCAGGGAATTCACAGCTCTACCTAATTGTCCCATTTACTTCAGAGGATCCCAAGATGACTTCTGTTAGCATGGGAAGTTATTTCAACTTTATTTCTTTAGGTCACTTAAATAAACTGGACAAATCACTGCACACCTATTCAGTGTTTCTGCTAAAATCCTTCATGGAGCCATAAACCTCAATATCCAACTTACCAAATAAGTGTCTGCCTGTATGTATATATACATAAATACACAAGAACCCTCCTCTAAGTGTAAGCACATTGAGGCAGTTATTTTCAAAAGAAAAGAAAACTAAGATAAAATCCTACTTACAAAACGCCCACATTCCTCTAATATTTTCCACGGTAGATTTTTAGCCCGTGGGAAAAGAAACTTTAATGGCAGATTGTAAATGAACATATCTAAAAGACACCACGGTAGCAATGCAGAAATTAGGAGAATTGGGCACCAGAAAAAACAAGCAATTTAAGAGATGCCGGAAATAACGCGCGGGCAGAGAGTGTGTGGATCCCTGTTATCCCCCTCACATAATGCTGCAGAGAGGTCAAGAGAGTTTCTTTAAAACAAACAAGGACAAAAAATAAGTGTTTAATAGACCTGAACTGCCTTTCCCACAATGCCAGTGAAATAACACTCGGGGGGTACCAGAATGAGTCGGGGAAGTGCCCAAAGATACAGAATCTGTACTAAGTACCTTTTGCCAGGCAGGGGTAGCGGTTAAAGTCTATTATTATCTTTCAAAATAAGTATTAGCATCTTCAGAGCACTTTAAAGAAGCCTGGTTTGGACACGGCTACAAATTCAGCATCCCACTTTCTCGGCAACACGTTTCCTATTTACAGCCACCATCCAGAGGACCTGCCAAAGTCGCAAGCAGCGAGGCACGCGTGCCCAGATCCCACAGCATCCCACCTCCGCGCAGAAAATTACGTTCCCTGGCTCAAATCGCTCCTCACCCTTGCGCCAGGGTTAAAAACTCTACGGTTGCAAAAAGAAGGCGACAACGATTTTACTCACGGATCACCCAGCCCTGCTTCGCTTTGCGGCGGCAGCAGCCCCTTCACAGGGCACAAGCCGAAATGCCTTCGCATCTGCAGGAGCCGGGTCTCGCTGCAAACTCCATCAGCTTTTGACAAGAGCCGGAGCAACGCGGGGATGAATCCGGGGTATACTGTGCAGTTTTCCCCCGTCCCTCTCTCTACCACACACCGTCCCTCCTCGACTAGCGAGCGGCAAGGACAGGGCGACATCGCGGACCAAGGTCTTGGGGAAGTCGCTCGGGCAAGTGCCGGAGCGCTGTGGTGTGTGTGCCTGCACTGGGCCCTCCATTAACGCCGACCGATCAAGGAGGAAGAGCGGGAGCGAAACGTCCAAGACACCCACCCCACCCCCCACCCCCCCGCCATCTCACCTGCCTAAGCAAAAAACAAGCCCCGTACCGGCGGGGACCAGCAGGTCTCCAGTCCTCCCTTGTCACGCACACCTCCCGCGTCCCTACGGAAACCCCCTTCCCTGCATCCCCACGCCAACTTCCCGAACTCTGACACAAAGATCGGCGGCGGCTGCGGGCGGCTGGCGAAGCGGGGAAAGCGCTGCACCCTGCCGCCCGCCCCAGATGTCCTCCCACCCACACCCTCGCCAGCGCCGCCGGACCCGGGCCCGGGCCCGGGCCCCCTTCGCTTCACTCACCGCGGTCTCCAGTGGAGCAGGCGGGGGAAACACAAAGATGCCCCAAACGAAGGGAAGCAACAAAGAGGCTTAACTCCAGGAGCTGGGAACTTCCAGGCCGGATCTGCGGGGAATTCAGCACACACACACACAGAGAAAAAAAAAAAAAAAGAAAAAGAAAAAGGAGAGAGAAAAAGAGAGGGGGAAAGCCTGTTTTGGGAGGGGAAGGAGAAAGTGGGGGGCCCTTGGTTTGGAAGTGGTGGTTTGTGTTTTTTCTGCGGGTTGCCGCTGGGGATGGGGGGGCGGCGCAGAGCTCAGGCGCGGCGGGAGGAGGAGGAGGAGGGAAGAGGCGCCGGGGTGCGGGAAGCCAGACCCTCCATACGGGAGACGGCTTTTGGATGACTGAACTCCCAAACAATTCCCTGCTCTGGCTACTCCTGCCCCAGAGCCTCCCTCCTCCCCTCCCCCTGAGGAGGAGGGTAGAAGAGGAGGAGCCAGAGGAGGGAAAAAACGCAAAGTAAAATCCCTTCCCCAAAAGCCGGGCAGCGGATGACCCCAGTCCCCTGTCCGTCCGTGCCCCCGTCCCCCGCCCCATAATAAGACGAGCCGGCATCATCTGGCCGGTGCCTACCCCTACGGGAGGTTGCTGGCGGCCGCAGGCAGCGCCGCTCCCCGCCGGCCGCCACGCTCCCCCCCGGCAGGCGGAAGCGGGAAAGTTGGGCCGAAAAGTTTGGCCTGGGTGGCGAGAGGCCACCCCGCCGGCAGCGGGGGACGGGGGCGGCGGGGCTGCGGCTTCCCTGGGCCCTGGGGGATGGCGGGGCGGTGGTGGAGTGGCGGCCACCGGGATTCACTGGCTGGAGTGGCCGCCCCAGGCAGGGCTGGCAGCTCACAGAGTCCCTCACTTGCCCCCACACCAGCGGCCATCCCACCTCATCCTGGCTGTGAAACTGGACAGCGCCAGTCACAGTGATGGGGCCTCGGGCAGTCATTAGATGTAACAGAATGGGATGCCGATAAACACCACTTTGTGGCAGACCTCTTGGAAGACCGCTGCCTCTTCCCAGGAGGGACCAAGCCCAGAAAGTTGTGTAGAAATTGCTTCAGCCACCTGTGGAGCTTCCCAGGGAACGATGCCTTTTCTGTACATAGGAGCAATCATACGTGAGCACCGCCGTGGGCCTGCTCAGCCCAGGGTCCCCCCCTCCTCCAGTCTCTGGTGGTGGCATGCTGCTGGATGGGGTTAGGCAAGTCCCGCCATCACTTATGTGCCTCAGTTTCCCCACTTGTGTGGCTGAAGTTCAAGCATCTGCTTAGCTGCCTCACAGGCATAGCCAATGTTTGTGAGGGGACCTGAGGTGCTTTTCATTCCTGGCACTGCCCACAGGCTCATTCCCTCTAGGAGAAGGTTCCCATTCCCTTTGGGCTGTTGTAGGACCCAGGATAGATCACCTGGTGTCCTTATCAAGGTGGCTGAAACAAAAATGAAGTCAGGGAGTGAAAGATGGAGGAAGAGAAATGACTGTATAAAAGGAAAAACTTTGCATGCATCCAGGTTAAATAAGATGTGCCCAAATATTTATTTCAAGTCACAGTTTTCCCCCAAAATATGAAGGAGGGGAATATTTTGCTAAATGAAGACAGTCCCTTCCCATGGAGGTCAAATTCTAAGTATGAAGGTTTTAGGCAGCTGGTTTCAATGAAGATGACTGACTCCTTCTCCTAACCCATAAGAAATGCAGCTTCTTTGGAGGTAACATGGAGAAAATTGAGACAAGAAGGTAAAGACTGTTTCTTCCAACCATCCCTTCCAGCAGGTGCTTGCTCTCGGGGAAAATGTCTCAGGCACAAATGTTCGAAAAAAACAATGACACCATTCCCTGAGATTAAACCAAGCCAGCTCCTGCTCACTGCCTTCCCCCACCCCAAAGGATGAATATATGCCCCAAAACATAAATTTAGCCAGAGGTACAGCGAAATCCTCCATCTTTCAGAGCCCTTCAATAAAACCGAACTTGAAACAAATCTGCTGTGGCTGAAAGGTCTCACACCTTTGCCATGCACAGAGCATAGATGGTAAGTGCGATCGGTAGTTTCTAAATCTGAAGTTTCTAAATAGGTAGTTTCTAAATTCTTCAGTCAGCGTGGAAGATGAAAGAGTTAAAAGTCTATCCTCACATCATCATTAGGTTTCAGAGTTATTCCTGCATAAGGGCACTGTAGGAGTGGCTTGTGATCCTGAATTACCCATTTCTCACACATAGGGATGATTTGAAGGATTTGGGTTTTTTTGTATTTGGATTTGGTTTTCTTACTTCCTTGTTTTATGATGGGGTACTGAAAATGTCAAAACTGATTTTTCTGCGGGGCTTCTCGAGTTCCAAGGGAATATGTATTGATGGCTCTTCAACTTGCATGTGAATGGGTAGGCTTATCAGGTTGAACACAAACTTCCTTCCTCCACAATGTTAACTTTGCTGTCTAATTATCTTTTAAAGAACTGTTCCCCAGATTCCAAGCTTTTCCTTAAGCTGCTCAGTAACAGAGTCCTCAGGTGCTAAATCCATGTGTAGACACCTCACTAAGGGGCCTAATTTTACAAGTGCTGAGACCTCTAGCACCCGCCTCATCTGAAAAGCAGCGGTTTCCTAATTTAGAGCAGTCGTAAACTGTCCTAAATTAAAACAGGAATCGAATTAGCCCTGACTAGTTTTAGGCTTGCAGAGGTGGGAAGAATGAGGCAAGGGAGCAGAGTTAGTGCTACCTTGTGCGATGGAGTGCCCCAGGCCTCGTTTAATGCTAGGAAAAAAAGATTGCAGCCCTGCAGGACTGCAATCCCTGCTTATCCCCGGGGAGGAGGAATTGCGGGGTGCAGCAGTGCCCTTCATGGGCTGCTCTTTCCACCTGCCTCTGTTGTTAACGGTGGAGGAAATGCCTTGGGGAGGAAGCAGGATACTGATTCATGTGGCTGTGTCACTCCAAGCACCCCCAGAGAAGCCAGCAGCAGTCCTGCCTGCAAGCAGTTGCCCTGTTACTATGCTGGGGACACCAGGTCGAGACTAGCACCCATTTATTTCAAACTACCCACCAGAACTGACTTCTGAGTGCCACTGGCCAGGCTGAAGCACAGAACAGTGTAAAAGCCAAAACCTCCTCCTTTAGCCCCAGTTCCTTCAGACATAAGGAAGCTTTTACCATGGGCATTGACCAGGCAATAGTCTGCAGCTGTTGGGGGACCTGTTCCCCTTGGGAGATGCCAGAGACCAGATCAGCCCTATCCTTCTCTGATCCTGGGTGAAATTCCCACTGCTGCTGCCGTTGGATGCGAAGGCTCCTCCTCGGGGCCGCAGAAACTCCAGCTGTTTGATATTGTGTGGAGCAAGGCAGGGGGCACGGAGGGACTCTGCATGAAAGGGCGAGCTCAAAGGAAACCGGACCCTGGCATGTCGGCACGATACTCAGTGGGTAACAGGCTCAGTTAAATTTGCTCATTCAGCCAGCTAAGAGAGAGAGTTTTCTCATCCGTCCTGCTATGTTTAATTCATCCACACATGCCTCCCAATTACCGCAGGAGTAATAAACAGAAAGGGATGTTGGGGGCAGGGGGGCAGCCGTCTAGGCTCCAGCCCCCAAAACTAAGCACCCCCCAAAAAAGGTAAGCTGCACATTCCTGGGCGCTGTTGCCCTGAGGGATCTCATCAGCACCCTTGTCTTTGAGTCCTCCTAAATTTTAGCCCACACTCAGGCCTTTTTTTTTTTTTTTTTTTTTGTGGTTTTGTTTTTGGTTTGTTTTGTTTTTCCTCCAGAAATACACATTGCAAAAGGCGTGTGCAGAGAGTGATGCTTTCAGATGTCCACGCCTGGTGCCTGAGTTAGGCAAAACTCCCAAGAAAACCGAGTGCAGCTTCCCTGCCTCCATGGAGGCTCTTGGACTCACCCCCAGGTTTTTCTAGCTCTGAATCTTTGCAAAAATGGCAAATCAATGGAGGGAACTGGGCTATGGAGCCAAAGACAAGATGGAAAAAAATGCTTATTCAGCGAGTGAGTTCAAAGCTGTCTGGACATACTGTGGGAAATTCATGGTAAGTTTGGTGATAGGAAGGATGAGGAGGTGATGACTAGCTCAGCCTCAGCAGCAGGATGGTCTGAGAGCAACGACCAAGGTCCAGAGTGACCAGAAAGTCATCCCTTGTGCAGCGGGGAGGAGAGGAGAAAGACATTAGAAAGGGACATGAACGGGAAGCCCCTGGCTCAAAGGAGTTTCAGCATGAGTTTTACTTTGTTTACCCTCTTGTAAAGCTATTTGTTACTTCGATAATCCATAGGAAATGGGATCATTTCTCTCTCGGCATGTCAAATTAAATAAACAAATAAAACCTTGTTTGGCTGGTGAGAAGCTTAGAAAGGGAAGTGTATTTGTACAGGGATTCAGGAACTAAGCATCTTTCAGGAGCAGAAGATTAGGAAAGAAATCAGAGAAACAAAGGAGGAAGTCATTCAGTCATCAAAACTCAGAGAGCCAAATTAAAGAAGGGAGTGGGACAGGAGAACAAGAGAGAGGACCTGTCTATATTAGGAAATCTGTGATGGTTTAAACTAAACCAACTTAATGTCAGTTTAGTTTAACCACTAGGGTCCAAATCAAAGGCATAGACTTGATTGTGACAAGCTCACACTGATGTCAGAAATATCATATGTTCACTGAAATTTTATTTCAGAATATACTTGTTACCCGTCATGCGCAAACATGAATGCACATGAAGGGTAACATAGGTATTCTGAAATAAAATAAACCTCAGTGAACTGGTGCTAGCTCTGCCTTCTGTCAGAGAGGGGTTGGCCACGGGATGGTTTTACTGGTACAATTCCTATTTCAGACACGGTACAAATATAAAAGAAACATATTCCCACAAAAGCATCATTCTCCTTTTGTGCAGTCATAGGTATATTGGTATAAAATGCATTACATATGGGTACAGCTGTGACTATGCTATGTATCTACAGAGGATATTGTAAAGTGCTACCTTTCTGTTTGTAGTCTGTTCATTCATAGGAAATATTTGAATGGGCACTGGTGTCTTAGGTCTATGAGATGACCCAGCTCAGGTCCATTTGTTTCCTTGCCTGAAAATGTTCAGGGATCAGCAGTCAGGGAGATCCTTGTTTTTGGGGAGTGGTTTACAATGTCACTCAACATTTTTTTTGGTGGAGAACAGGGTCTTTAAGAAGAATTTTTTTTATTTGGATATTGTCAAATGCAATGTGTAAAATCTTTTGCTTGTGTAAGGAGCTCAGACAAATGCCCAAAATAAATAGCCTTTTTTTCCCCCTAGGATCCTGCTTTCCTTCCTCAGAACTTAGCAACAACTCTTTGACAGTTTAAAGCTTCTGCTGCAACCACATTTGTGATCATGTCCACATATTTCACTGCCAGTGCGGGATGTAGGAAGTCCTGAGACTGAATACAAGAACACCATGACCCTGTTGTGTGCAGACAGAGGTAGCACATGCCCTCCTGCCTTTGGGTTCATCACCAAAATCTATCTCATGCTTCCCTGATGGACGTAAAAACAAAACCATGCATGTCATCTTTTGCTGTGACAATGTTGCAATGTGTTATTAAATAGATGTTGAGTTTTACCTCATAGAAGGTGACATTTCAGCAGCAGACAAGCTTATTCAGGTGCTTGAGCAGGAAAGTATTTGGAAACTTTAGGACGCATGTGAAGTGAATAGACAGGATAGGATGTTGATAAAGTAGTTTACCCTTCCAAATGCTGGTGGGAACTTAGGCAGTAGATGCTGAAAATAAGGCTTTCATGGGTAAAATGCGATAGAAAGAATAGTTAATTTTAAAGGAGCATTGTGAATCTCAGGTTGGAGGAGATATATGTATATATACAATAGAGATCACCTGTTAGCATATGCTTTCATATTATGTGTATGCACACATGTCTGCAACATCCCCAGCTCATGGAATACTGCGGGGTTTCTTGGTGTGTGCACACCTTCAGCTAGGAATCATGATAGGGAGTGTGAGATGTTCATGTAGTATTAAGTTAGGTGGCTTTTACTGATCCTTTCCCCCTGCTATCCGCTTTTAGGCTTGCAGAGGTTTGTTGGAAAAAGCAGTTTGTTTCTTCTCATGTTAGATGAACTACTTCTTTTCTCTCTGAAGACTCTGCATGGAAACCTGGTGCTACAGTCGTAATTGGGAGTCTTATTCCCATAATTACAGACTTCACTGGGTTTAGGATTTCACACTTTTTGCTGATTCCCTTAAACTGAAGTAAGTTACTGGGGGCTTACAGACACCAACAGTCAAGATAGGAAGGCATCTTAAAGGTGTTCCAGGTTAATGCTTGAAGGCTGAACAGATCCCTTTAGGTGGGATGCAGTCTCTGAGTAATTACACCTATATGAAACAGCTACCTGTCATGTCTATCAACAAAGGAGCTTACATTTTAAGGCACGCAGATCTCCCTTTACAACACATTCTTTCTTTGTTGTAGTCCATTTATTCACCTATTATTTACCTATAATCTCTCCTCCTTTACCACTTTCCCACACACCTGTTACCTTTCCTTCTTTCTTTTTCATTGCTTATGAACAATGTCCTTCCCCTGTCCCCTGAAACAGCCCTCCAACAAGTCCTTAACTTCAGCAACTGAAAAGGTTGGGGATCCCCAGTCTCCTGGGCCCCTGCTAGCCCTGCATCTGTCCCCGTGCCCCCCCACCCTGCCCGTCGCCCACATCCTGAGCATGAAAGCCGGCCGGATTAATCTGGCACAGAGCACATTGTGTGTGAAT
>WTSP01013292.1:0-24479 GCA_025331215.1 Actenoides lindsayi | reverse complement strand
CAGCTAGGATCTAGTTAACAACCAAGTTGATTCAGCTGTACCCAGTAACTTGTCAAAAGAACACAGGTTTCCAACCAACCCCTGTACTTTTGCAGTTCTTAGAGGTTTAACCTCCCTCAGTGGTAACCCTGAACTCCCTGAACAAGACAGGAGGTAATTATTTCACTCATACAGTAGATGCAGGAAAAAGCTGCCATGTTGGAATTGGTTTTGATGATAACCAAATAGCACCCTGAAAGTAATTGCTAATACTTTTGAAGCAAAGGGAGAAAATTAGTCTGAAGAAGGTAAACAGCAGGACATAGCTTGTTCCAGAAGTCAGCTGTAGAACCCAAGAAAAACTGATGAATGCATTTGTGCTTCTCTGGTCTCCATGTCTTGTGCTATGAAATCCATATTTCCAGGTTGTGTCACTGACTCTTTTCAAAGAATCACAAAATCACAGACTGTTAGGGCTTGGAAGGGACCTCCAAAGATCCTCAAGTCCAACTCCTTCTGCCAGAGCAGGGCAAAACTAGAGCAGATCACACATAACTGCATCCAGACAGGTCTTGAAAGTCTCCAGAGAAGGAGACTCCACAGCCTCTCTGGGAAGTCTTTTCCAATGCTGTACAACTCTTACAGTAAAGAAGTTCTTCCTCATGCTGAGGTGGAACTTGCTGTACTCTAGCCTGAATCCATTGCCCCTCATCCTATCACAATGCACAAGTTAAAAGAGATTGTCCCTTCCTTCTTGACTTCCAGCCCTTACGTGTTTCTAGACATTAATTAGATCTCTTCTCAGTCTTCTTTTCTCCAAACTAAAAAGCCCCAGGTCTCTTAGCCTTTCCTTGTAAGGCAGGTGTTCCAGCCCCTTAATCACCTTTGTATCCCTCTGTTGGACTGTCTCAAGTAGATCTCTGTCCCTTTTGAACTGGAGGCAATACTCCAGGTGAGGTCTCACTAGGTCAGAGTAAAGGGGGAGGAGAACCTTCCTCAATCAGCTGGATATACTCTTAATGCACCCCAGGATACCAGTGGCCTTCTTGGCCACAAGGGCACATCTTCAGCTCACGGATAGCTTTCTGTTTGTCAGGACTCCAAGGTCCTTTTCCACAGAGCTACTCTCTAGCATACTGCCTCCTAACCTGTACTGGTGCATTTTGTTGTTCCTTCCAAGGTGTAGGACTCTGCACTTTGTCTTGTTAAACCTCCTTAGGTTTCTCTTTGACCAGTTCTCCAGTCTGTTCAAATCTTCCTGGATGGCCACACAGTCTTCAGGTGAATCAGCCAATCCTCCCAGATTCATGTCATCAGTAAACTTGCTGAGAAGGCACTCTGTCCTGTCACCAAGGTTGTTGATAAAGATGCTGAACAGGACTGGACCCAGTACTGATCCCTGGGGGACTCCACTAGTTACAGGTCTCCAGATGAACTCTGCACCATTGATCACCACTCTTTGGGCTCTATTGTTTAGCCAGTTTTTAATCCATTCCACTGTCCATTCTGCTGTTCCACAATTCCTGAGCTTGATCATGAGAATGTTATGGGAGACTGTGTTAAAAGTCTTGCTAAGGTCAAGGTAGATTACATCCACTGTTCTCCCTGCAACTATCCATTTAGTTACAACAGCATAGAAGGCTAACAGATCAGTCAAGCATGATTTCCCCTTGGTAAATCCCTGCTAACTACTCCTGATAACCCTCTTCTCTTCCAAGTGCTTAGAGGTGACCTCCAAAATGAGCCACTCCACCATTTTTCCAAGGATGGAGGTTAGGCTGACTGGTCTGTAATCTCCTGGATCTTCCTTCTTGCCCTTTTTGAAGTCTGGAGTGACATTGGCTTTCCTTCAGTCCTCAGGCACCTCTCTTATTTGCCATGGTCTTTCAAAAATGATGGAGAGTGGTAGAGCAATAACATCAGCCAGCTCTCTCAACATTCTTGGGTGCATTCCATGAGGGCCCATGGACTTGTGTATATTCAATTTGCATAACTGATCTCTGACCTACTCTCCATTGACTAATGGAGAGTCTTCCTTCTTCCAGGCTTCCTCTCTTATATCCAGGGTCTGGAGTTTACAAGGGCTGGTCTTAGGAGTAAAGACTGAAGCAAAGAAGGTATTCAATAACTCTGCCTTCTCTGCATCCTCTGTTATCAGGGCTCCCACCTCATTCAGCAGTGGCCCACATTTTCCCTATTCCTCCTTTTACTACTTACTTGTTCTTTTTTTACATCCTTTGCCAGTTTAAGTTCTAAGAAGGATTTGGACTTTTTTGTTGCCTTCCTACAAACCCTGACAATGTCCCTATAATTCTCCCAAGTGACAAGTTCCTTCTTCCACAAACTGTAAATTTATTTCTTCCACGAGGCTTTCTTCAGAAGATCCTTACTCATCCATGCAAGTCTTTTCCACCTCTACCACATTTTTTACATGAAGGAACGCACCTATCTTGGTCTTGGAGGAAGTGATATGTAAAAATTGACCAGCTCTCTTGGGCTCCCTTTCCTTCAAGATTCTTAGCCCCTGTGATTCCTGCCAGTAGTCCAAAGTTAGCCCTACGGAAGTCCAGGGTTTTAATCCTACTTATTGCCCTACTTCTTCCTTGTAAAATACTAAACTCCATAATGTCATGGTCACTGTCACCAAGGTTGTTCCCAACCTTAACGTCCCCAACCAGACCTTCTTTATTCATTAATACAAGGTCCAGCAGTGAACCCTTCCTTGTTGGTTCCTCAACTACCTGCATTAGAAAGTTATCACCGATGTGCTGCAAGAGCCTTTTGGACTGAATATGCTTAGCTGTGGGGGCTTTCCAACAAATATCAGGGTGATTGAAGTCACCCATAAGTAGTAAGGAGTGTGATCTAGAGGTTACTTCCAGTTGACTGTAGAAGGCCTCATCGACATAATCTTCTTGGGTTGGTGGTCTATAGTAGACACCCACAACAGTTTCTTCCCCAATTGTATGTCCCTTAATTCTTACCCACAAGCTTTCAACCTGTCCTACCTCCCTTCCTGAATAGAACTCAATACATACCACTGCCTCGCCTTGTTGCTCTGTCTTTCCTAAATAGTACATAGCCATCCATGACAACATTCCAGTCATGGGAGCTGTCCCTCCATGTTTCAGTGATTGCGATTATATCATAACCATGGAACCTAACCCAGTTCTCCAACTCCTCCTGTTTATTCCCCATGCTCCATACATTGGTATGTAAGCATTTCAGAGAGGAAGTCAAGCAATTAATTTTCACTTTTGGAATCTGACCATTCCCAGCCAGTTCCATAGTTAGCAACCTATTAATGAGCTCTATATTTTTGTTGTAGCTTTTTTTACCATTTCCCATCTCAAGTGGGACAGCAGACAGAAGACCATCTTTAGACTCATCTTTAGTGAGCCTGGTTTTATCACATTCCCCCTTTGAGCCTAGTTTAAAGACCTTTCAACAAACTCCGCCAGCTCTCATGCGAGATCTTTTTCCCCCTTTGAGACAGATGTACTCCACCTGTCATCAACAGACCCGGTGCCATATAAACCTTCCCATAATCAAAGAACCCAAAATTTCAATGGTAGCACCAGTACCTGAGCCACATGTTGATCAGGTGTGTTTTCCACCCTCTTTCAGTATTTTTCCCTGCCACTTGAGGAATTGATGAAAACATCACCTGAGCACCTGAGCCTTCAACCAGACTCCTCAATGCATTTAAGTTCTTTTTAATAGCCTTTGGACTTCTCTCTACAATCTTGTCGTTGTCAACTTGGATGACTAGCAAAGGGTAATCAGGGGGCTGCACCAGACCAGAGAGTTTCCTTTCTACATCTCTAACCCGAGCCCCAAGGAGGCAACAAACTTCCCTGTGGGATGGGTCCAGTCAACAAATGGGCCCCTATGAAGAGACTCATCCACTACAATTACCCTCCTTTTCTTCTTAATTGAAGAAGTCCTAAGGCAGGGGGGAGTGACAAGCCCTGGGCGACTTGTTGGATGACTCTTCATCTCCATCATCATTTGGCTGGCCCTCAAATTCTAAAACCCCATACCTATTTTTCAAGGGTAACTGGGAGGGTGAAAACATCTTTGTCAGGGTAACAGTCTAAACAGTGTCTGAAGCTAAACTGAAGAAACAGTGTAGGAATATGATGCTAACTAAAAAGAATAAACTCATAAAATTCAATGTTAGTATCTCTTCAGTAGGTACATCATTAACCATACCTCATGACAAGGAAGATCAATGACGAGTGTGTAATCTGAGGCTAATACTAGTATTGCCTTTGCAGGAAGTCAGTGAGGAGGTATCCAAATTTCATCTCAAGTTGGGGACAACAGAAGACAGAGAAAAGGGCAGGTATGGGTGGTGGCTGTCAGGGAATTTGAAAAAAAAAAAAAAAGACTCAGGATTTAAGCTAAAGGACTGTTACTGATTACAAGGAAGCTACAAAGATATTTTTTATTCCATATTTCATTCCACAAAAGGGGGGGATAATATTTTTACGTCTTTTCTTATATCACATCAGCTGTTTAAAAGCAAGGGAAAAAAAAAGTATGTGAATTTTTGACACTTCTTTTTGCATATTTATATCTGATATTAAAAATATACTGTTATTTATGATAAAGAGACTGAAGTATGGGGAAGATAAGTCAAAATATATTAACTGCAAACGTATCATGGTTTTTAATGTTAAAATTCAGCAGTGTAGACAGATGAAAAGCAAGGCATAGACCTCATCACAGCAGTGTTATAATACTAATTCTATGTTTAGCTTGTTTGTCAGTACCAGAACAACAGTCCAATCATGGCAGGACCTAAATCTGGCATGTGCATATTTTTATCCATTACGTTTTTTATTGTTTTGTATTTAATATGTGATATATCTTGGTTCATATACCTATAGCACAATATTTGTGTTCCCATACAAGGATATTAATCCCTATGCTCCATTTAGTGTGCTTTAAGCATAAGCACACTGTTACTTTGTGAAGTATGTGTCTGGAGGCAAATATGAAAGTTTGCTATTAAGAGGAGTCTTCTCCCATGGCTTTGTTCTCACTCAGGTTAAAACATTTTGTAAATGTTACTAAGAATCTTCCCCTGTGTAAATGTATTGATTGATATGTGTAGCTCTTTATCTCTTTGCAAATAAATCTTATGTACTGGAGAAATAGGAAACGCAAAAGACCATCTGGGCATCACTGACCCACTCTTCTCAAATCTGGTTGACAGTTGTACAGCATACAGGTTATTTATGTCAATGTATTTATTCCATTAGCCTGATACCTCAGAAAACATACTTGGGAGAACTCTTTTTTTTTAGTATGTCAGTACAGAATTTTCATTAGAATTTTATTCCTGAATGAGATATTTTGTTTGAGTTTTTCACCTTCACAACTCCCAAAAATAAAAATGTTTGGTGTTAGAAGCTTGAGGCTGGAGACAGCTGAAAACTGAATACTGAATATCCTGTATAATCAGTCATTTGTTCTGGGAGGAAATGAGATTAAACTAGTACTAGATGACTGTATTTGGATTTAGCTTAAATGAATACTGGATTCTCCATTTGCTGGAGGATCAGAGAGAAGTAGAAAGATATTTTTTCTATGTTCATGTCTCCCCTATTGTTTAACCAGATGCTTTAGTTCCCTAGGTTAGAAATATATTTAGACAAAATTACTAACTTCCTATTCAATACTGGATAAAAATTGGGACAGTGTTTTAAAAAATGTATATTAAAGTATATTCTACTGAATTTATTCATTTGATGGAAGTATTAAATAGTTCCAACCCCAAAAATGTTTAAACTCTCTGAACATACTTTTTATTCAAATGAAAATAAAAGGAAACTCTGAAAATACACTAAATCCTTTGAAAATACTACCACATGTGAAAAAACTGCACTATGCATAAAATGAATGTCAGAAATAAAACATAATTGTCTCTAGACTAAGGCAACTATTATTTGCTTGTCTGTGGTTATCACCATTGTTAGTCTGGTCTCAGAAATATATGCCACGCAGACATGCCATAAGACTCTGGGACAGATTTTAATTTTTTTATCACCTGACTGTTTCAAACATTCTGGTTTGGGAAAGGAAATCAGATCTGGCAAAAACAGTGAGTAGAGAATTCCATTGAGGTGGAGTCAGGCTGAGGAAAATGAATGTGGCTTCTGCAGAGTGCAGTGAGATAAGGTGGGCCTCTGCTGAATAGTAAATCCAGGAAGGGGCTCAAGTTGGTTTAATTCATACTGATTTTTGACTTATTTAAGTTCTGTCTCATATAACTCTTTTTTTTTGTAGAGTAAGTTAGTCTAAATCTTAAAATATTGTGGTAATATCTTTGTACCAGAATATAACATAGCATCATGCTAGAACTTCCTTTACCCAGTGTGGGACAAAAAGCTTATCTTAGATTGTCAGTACTTCTGCCTTCATGACAGTTTTTTTACCAGAAGAATTGGTTTATTGCCTGCAAGGACAATTAGGTCCTTAAGAATTAGGTCTTAAGATTTCTTGGAAATATGGTCCACTTACATATAATTAATTTACTAACTTTAAGAATCAGGTGTGATGAAAAAGTGAACTCAATGATTGGGAGCACAATTGGTACAGACATATTAACTCTGAATAGCATGAATTTCACTTCTCTGAGCTGACCTGAAAAGTTAAACCAGTACTCCACTAAAGGTTTCATATGTATAGCTATTACCTCCTACATATTTATTCCTCTCTTCCTCATCATTATGCAACATGTCTTGGTTTGTGTCAAAGAAAATTCTGATTTGGCCTGACGATAGTCTTTCATGACATTGTGAGAGCAACAAAAGACTATAGCTATAACTGACAGATTGACCAGAAATTATTAAGAACAATTTCAGTCACATTTTATCTATGGTATTCTAAAGCATCATTAAAGGAGAAAGTTTTCACTTTGTTACCAAAAGCTGGCCTTTTAAATGTTACTGCTACATAGATAAAATGAAGATACCTAAAAAATAAAAGAAAAGTAAAAATATCGTCTCTCCTTCACACAAGACAAAAACCACTCCAGAGTAGCAATATCAGGACAAAAGAGAAAACCATGCTTTTATTGCAGTATATCATTCAACTGAAAGCGTGAATCCAAGATGACAAAGATCTTTAGCTTCTCTGTTCATATCTTGAACAATAGCTAAATTTACAAGAGATGTAATTCCATATTGGACAAAGTTTAGACTTTCAGGATAGACTTTGTTGGATGGTGACACAGAGTATACTGCCCATTCTCTAGATGATACACATCCAGTTGGTGATTTTAAGTAAAAATTCATACAGAAAAGGGAATGTTTGGTTCCCATCAGTATCTATCTCAATGTCAGAGGACTCACAAAGGACAGTGACAACCCTGAGAAAACCAAATAGAACCTGTTTGTCAGCCTAAGAGAAAAAAGGAGCACTGAAAATTAATTCACCGTTCCAAAGAAGGAAATCTGAGGAAGACTGTCACATGTCTGCTCCTCTGTGAGAGGTTTTAATAGTTGCTTTCATAAACTTCCAGCAAAGGAAAGAGAAGAAATAAGCCTATGACTGCCTCCCAAGGCCTTCTTGAGAAAATACAGCATATGGGCATTCTCAGATCTGGCCACAGACCACACTCCCCTGAAAGATCTAGGCAGCATTTCAATCTCCAGGGCAGCCCACTGAGCTGACAGAGAGCTCTGCACTGAAATTCTTAGATAGACCTTGCAGAATGCCTCCTTGTAAAAAATCTGTTCTCTGTGTCATTTGAGATCCAACATGGTAACAAGTGGCTCACTCATTATTTCAGGGGAATTTAGCCAGGAAGTTTAATGAATCCGATTCCTTTAGGGAATAAAAATGGAATTTTTCTTATCCCTTGAAATGTTCTATTAGATATATAGCCCATGCAAGCTCATAAAATGAGCTGGCCAGCCTGGAATGACTTGTTAAACTAGAAAGATACACAGTGCTTAAAAAGCTGAATAATAAATATTCTTTTTTAAAAAATGACAAACTGAAACAATTTGTATGAAATGAAATGCATGAAATCAGACCATACAATATTCTAGGTCCTCAATAGTTTTCTAACTTTGGGTAACACACCATTTTCTTACTGGTCTATTTTCTTAAAAAGTAAAATGGTATAGTATTACAGAGCTTAGAGTGTTAAATGTTCCCAACTCTGTCTCAGCATTTGCTTTCTGTACACAGTGAAAAATTGGAGGATAGATTCAATTTCTGTTTTGTTGATGACAGGGAAAACTAATTCCTCCACTTGAGCTCCCTGTTTCTTTACTGGTGTCAATCCTAATGTTCTCTTTTGCTTCCTCTTGCATTATCTTCCATCCTCCTTAGAAACATGGCTCACTTTTTTTGCCATGTAGTGTCATGAATGTCTTAAATATTCACTTCATTCCCTTTCCTGGATTTCATAGAAAGGAACACAATTAATCATACTTTCCCAAGCGTGTTTCTGCATAGCTGCTAACAAAAACTTTCTGCTTTCAAGAATATAATCTGCCTTCAGTTATTTCTTCCTAAGCCTCCTTCAATGGGAAACCTTTGACATATCATAGCACCGGGAAGGTTGTTGCTTTATCCATATTATTTCCAGGAAGCAGCAAGGGTAGGCACAGCATTGCAAGGGAAGGTGAGGTAAGAGATGGGGCAGGAAGCAGACATCCCCTGTGCCTTCCCGGGGCCAGCCCAACAGATCTCTGACAGTGGACAGGCTCATCAGGAGCCCAGCAACCACCAGGCACATGCACAGTGATGAGGCAGGTCCAAGCCCCAGCTGGGAGGTCAAGTCCCTGGGTCAGCATCCAGTCTTGGCAATCATTAATGGGGATCCTATTTGAAAGGAATTTCCTCTAGATTTAATTACTACATTTAGTACATTTTGGTAGGAACTGATTCTACATTTCATGTCAGGTGGGAAAAAAAGATTAAGTAAGAAAATTTTCTTTGGTATATGATTCAGATGGCAGGGTTGTTATTTTTCGTCTCATGTTCTCTCAACTGCTATGTATGTATGTGTGGTAACTGGGTACAGGAGATCTTTAAAGGAATATTATAAAACAAACTCAGGAAGTTTCAAAAATAAGTGAAATAGACACAAAATGAAACTGGAGTGGAGAGGTTAAAGACATAGTTTGCTGAGGTCATTGAGATATTCTGTGTTGTTTCTCTCATAGCAGTATTAGGCACTACAGACAAATGTTTGGAGTGTTTGAAAGTTCTCACTTTCATTCTGTGTATTCCATTTCATTCATTTTCTCCATTTCCTCACTCTTTATACCACTGGGGAAGCCCAAATTTAGTAACTGAATCTCCTTTCTATATTTCTCTTTTTAGTTACAGAATGTGGTAACAAAATCATCTGAGCTGGAAACATTTTCCTCTCACACTTCATCTTTTTTTCTAGTCAGCTATCTAGTTTTCTGGTCTTTTGATCGGCATAATCCTTTTCAACATATTTCTGAAATTTTCTGAAGGTGTTGGGTGTCAAGATCATTTGTAATTTAATAGTAAGCTCTTCTGGCAATGAAATCTGGCCAACTGAAAACAAAGTAATTTGGACTAATGGAAAAATGAATTAACTTTCACTTTGGTTTCCTCTGCCTCATAATGAATACATTCTTTTAATTTTTATTTTTTTTTAATTCCTCTGAGAAATCAAGATATTTTTGTTCTCTGATAGTAGCAGTAGACAGTAAAAACCCAATTAGGACTGACTACAGTTGTGCCTTTACACAAAGTTGTTCATAGTTTTTAAAATATTTGTTCTTGAGGTTAAACTCTCCAGTCAGGTATCTAGAGTTTCTAAGTTTTATTCACATTTAGGAAAACTGGGCCATGATGCTTCAAATTTGGGGTTTATCTTATTCTGTAGAGTAGGACTAAACTTATTCCATGAGAACCTGGAAGAAAGACAAAAGTTTCCCAAATAGGCCATGTGACATGTCTTTGATCACTAGTACAAGAGTATTTTTAGCCATCTGAGGAGAGACAAAACCTAGAAGAATAAACAGCCTAAATAAGTTCTCATAACAGGTATTAACTTTTCCTCCATTATTAAAGCAGACTTGGTTGCTTTCTTGAAATGTTAAGCATTATTTTCCTTATTTTGAGACATAGCTTACAAAGTCAACTTCAAGAATACTATTCTACTCCACTTTCAGAGAGCAGGAGAGTGTCTACTAGCAGGCCAGAAAAGCAAAATAGTTCTCCAGGATGGTTCTTGAAGAAAGGAAAAGGGAGCAATGGTTGACCACTAAGTCACTTTTGTATGACTGCTTCATAGATAGTGGCTTCTATCCACTTTTTTTCAAAATCTCTTGTAAAGGGTTTTTGATTAACAAAATGAATGGAGGAGCCTTCATAGCTGTGCTGTGTATTCTCTTAGCCCTTTTCTAGGAGGTAGGAGGGAATGAAAATTTGACTCCTACACAATCCTTTCCATGCTATGTGAGATCATGCAACAGGGCATATTTATTTTATGTTAAGCAGAGTTTTTCTCTTACCTTTCAGTCTAGAGTACATGGTATATGAACAGTAGTTTCTACAAAAAGCAATACTAACCAGAAGTGACAACCTTCTGCTGTCACACGCCAACAGAAATTGTACACTTTCATAGCACTGTGGAAATGAGTGCATATCACTGTTACAACAACACATGTTACCAAGGGTAAATTTCCAAGGCACCTGTCTGAACCCAGTGTTTCTTAGTACCCCTTGCTTTTTTCTCATGAATTCTAGTGCCAAAATTGAAGAGCTGCAGAGTTGTAGTCATATTTGGGAGCAGATGGTCAAACCCACTGCTGTGTCCAAGTAGGCTGGTGGGCATAGTTATCTGATGTGTTTAGAGATATAATAGCAAGCTAAGCATCCCTCTTTACTCACCACCTAGGGATACACTCTCAAGTAGAGATCCCCCTCTGAGTAGACTAGTTGCCAGATTTAAAAACATTTGCTGAATGTTTGCTGAATTGTATTTGTCCCTACAAATAATACTGCTTAATAACCTCATTTTCACAGATACTTTTTAAGTGCATTCCAAAAAAGATGCTAAGTGTAAGTACATAAGCTTCACATAAGCACCATACTGTATTTTCAATATTTCAGAAGTTTTGCCTAAGAAAAGACACTGTGACCCCCTCTTCAATGACATAATTGGACATCTGTTTTCTAGGCCAGCTGACTCAATTAATTCTAAAGGTTGTTCCTGGTAGGGAAGTGGAAAATACCACTGGAGATTTACTGATGAATTTATCCAAGCAGGTATTTCCAATTTCTGTCTAACATAAGGCCAAAATAAAATTTCATTTTCTAAAACATGGTTCATTATTTCTTGCAATGCTTTCCAGACTCACAAATGTTATCATTTCAAGATCTAATTAATTCAGACCACAAAGCAGAGTGCTTGATCTCAACTTGTGGATGACATAGTGACTTGTCCAGTCAACAAAATGATAATTGGTGTTTACTTAATTCTATCCATAGAAACTGTGCACTACAAAATAGTAAACCTTGCCTTCATTATACAGTATGCAATTCTAGTAGCACTTCTGTTGTTCTTCAAAACTGGATGCTCTTATTCTGGAAAGCATAACTCAGTACTATAGAAGTGAGTCTTGATGTGCAAATCACTCTGTAACTGCTCACTGGAAATATATTATCTCTGAGGAAATGGTAAAGGTTGATCAGCCTTTGTGCTGTCAGAAGGAACTTAGCTACAAAAAAGTTTCTTAAGACATTACAGTCAAATCTCACTATGAGTATTTTCAAGCAGCTTAGGACTGAATATATCTTAATTTAAAAATACTTTTATCTAAGACTGCTTGTTTAAGGTACGATCAGGCTACAGTTGGAGGTGATATAATCAAAACAATTTCAGCTACTGTTGAGACATTTGTCTACAATACATGGAAAAAGTATTAACTGTAGAATTAGACAAAAAATTATGGTTAACCTAAGAAATCAGATAAGTATTCCTCCCTTGCAGGACAGCATAAGGCTGTCACACAAGACTGTGCTGCCATTCAGTGAGAGCTGGACACAGTGGAGAGTTGGGCAGAGTGGAATAAAATGAAGTTCCACAAAGGCAAGTCTAGGGCCTTGCACATAAGGAGGAATAACCCCATGCACCAGTACATGTTAGGGGCTGACATGCTGGAAAGTAGATCTACAGAGAAGGACCTGGGAATCCTGATGTACAGCAAGTTAATCATGAGTAAGCAATGTGCCTTTGTGGCCAAGAATGCCAATGGTATCCTGGGGTGCATAAAGAAGAGTGTGGCTTGCAGGTCAAGAGACATTCTCCTCTGCCTCTGCTCTGCCCTGGTGAGACTGCAACTGGAGTACTCTGTCCAGGTCTGGGCTCCCCTACTCAAGAGAGACAGGGAACTACTGGAGAGAGTCCAGTGGAGGGCTACAAAGAAAAACTTCTTTACTATGAGGTTGATGCAGTACTGGAACCAGCTGCCCAGAGAGGTCGTAGAGTGTCTTTTCTCTGGATGTGTTCAAAATCCTGAATCACTTCTAGCTGGCTAAGTATATGAAATGGTGTTTTGTTAATTATATTTAAGTATATTAACATATAAAATTGTTATTACCAGTATCACTACAGTAAGAATATTATTTATATATAAATAAGTGTTTGTGTTCCTAGCAGCCTTTGGTAATTTAAGAGTATCAGAACTATTATCACCACACAGCACAAAGAAGTTATTTGAGTCTTACAAGAGCTAATGTGTGATGTGTAATATTCAACTATAAGCTATCCCATTAGCTAAATATGAATCACTTCCACACATTCTACAGAAGGACTAAGAAAGGAATATGCAGATCCAAGCAAGATGCAGATCAGATTTTGCTGTAGAATCTCCGTGCTGAGAACTCTACAGCTAGTGAGTCACCACATAGTAGAAAAACCTCTACCAGTTACCCAATGATGCTCGTCCTCTTTCACAAATATGCAGAGGAGGACAGCAAGGAATTAATAATAAGACAAAATTTCTTAACGGAGTTGTATTTTGGAAAAACAAAAAAACCCACACTTTCCAGGTTGGAGACGGTACGTGAGTCTCTGGCTGCATATATAGGATAGAGTATGAAACAGTTGCACACCAACAGTTAGGTTCAGGTTTCATTTAGCATTGCCAACTACATGCAAGGTAAGTAGCCTAGTAACATATGCTTCATCCAACAGCTAAATCTAAGCTTCTAATACAGGTTTTCTGAACTGTATGAAGGGACATTTAACTATTTCTCATAAAGCTGAGAATTGTTGTGTCAGCCCTTCCATCCAAAGGCATACAGCACTGTTAACATCAACAGGTGCAGCTGTAGGATTATTAGGAATAGGTAATTATGGTTTGTGGTGTCAAAGCCTGCATCATTTTGCTTGCAAATAGTAAGAGTCAGCATGTTTTACATATCAGCACTGAAGATTTAGTTTAGGGTTTCAATCTTTTTCTTCTTGTAGTCAAAGCTTTTGTACGCAAAGGCCATGGAACAAAGCATAATCAAAGTATTGCATGTTTAGCTGGATTTCTCGACGAAAAGCTGGAACTCCACAATGGAATGCAAGTTGTTTGTTATCAGAAAAGGAGGATATGTTGTTTGATTTATTTGGTTATTTTTTCTTCCAGTTCAAATAGCGAGAAGAAAATTCATGCTTCAGCTTGTTTATATTATTTCTTTCTAGAAGGGTTAATTTTAAATATATATATTTTCATTGTCTTTTTAATAGTTTTCATTATCAAGACACCTTGAAAGTCTGTCCTCCTTATTTATTAGAATAGCAGAGGATAGTTCATGATGTTCCTAGTTGCCTAAACCACAGAAGCATTTATTGAAAAGCAAACAGCTTGTTTGAATCTAGAGCTTCAGAGGTGAGGAAACTTGTTATGGGTAACTTTGCCCTGAGGAGTAGATACATTTGCATTTAGAAAGAAGAATTTCAATGCACAGTAAAAAGACTGGCCTTCTATGTCTAAACATGCTGAAAAATGTGCGCATCTTTTTCAAAAGGAAAACTGCAGTTGCAAGTGTCTTGGTATATTTGTGAGACAAACAGGCCGTTAGAGAGAAAACATGTTAAGACTAAACATCAAATGTTGGTCATCAGCATTTTTTGTAAATGACTTTGCTTCTTATTAAAGGGCAATTGAGGACATTATTTTTCAGTTAATAGATAAAACCAAGGACTCAAAGATTTGCAAATTAATTTATTTTGCAATTAAAAAAAAATAATTCAACAAAGAGTTGTGCCTCCAGGTAACTAAGAGATGGTTTGTACTTTCTTGACTGTGTTTTTGAACAAAGTAGCTACATCTTAAAGTGAAAATTACTGCAGTAGACCTTTGTGTTTCTGAAAAATATTTAAAATGATTGCTGCCATAAAATATTCAATTCCAGTTTCACCCTTCACCAAATGCTACTTTATCAGACAGGTTTTGATAAAAGACTATGCCATTGCTGCTTTGAACGCTAGGGATTTAAATACTTATATTACCTGCCTCTGGGAATGCTGTGAGAGACAATTATTAATGCACTACAACAATGGGAAGCATCATAGTACTGAACTGTGATTACATAGGCAGTATGCACATTTCTTTATTATGGAAGTATTAGTTCCATTCTTAAAACTCAGTTGAAAATTATATGTAATAATGATGCATGCCAGTAAATGCTGACTGATAAATAAGACTTTTATTTTGATTTATTCATGTGGTTTTTCTGATTCCTATAAAATGCCATTTGTCAGAAGGTATGCTTATATAAAATCAGGAACATCTCTAATTAGATTTAGCAATAAATCCAAAAGCTAATTTATGAAATTTCAATTTCTAAGCTAATTAATTTCTTCAGGTCATTTCAAGATAGTAACCAATTAACTTATCCAAATTATTCAAAGAGGACTTCTATGTTTCTCAGATTTATTCTGGCATCTTAGTGCTGTTCTTGTAGCAAAAAAAAAACAAACCCTCCACAGACTTCTGCATTCCTTTTTTTTTTCTTCACTCTCACTTGACTGAATGGAGTATAAGGGGCTTTTTGTATACTATTTCAATATCTCCCATTAGATTATCTAGGATCTCGAGGAACAAGATAACAATATGGAAGGAAAGAGCAGTGGAATAACTCTACAGAAAATGACTGGTTTTCAAACATTCTGTAAATCAACTATTTGAAATAAAATCATGGTACAAAAGGAGATATGAAAAGTTACTATAAGAACATAAACTCAAAGCATTGCAAAATTCAAGCTAGAAAAAGAGTTTGAAAGACTTCTTTTACTTTCAAACCAAGGCTATAGCTGTATACTCTTTGCCTTAAGTAACAGGATTCATGCAGCCTAACTTCAATGGAATAAGGGTGTTATTTCCATACCTACTTCAGAAGAATTCCAATAGTGCAGAAATCCTCATTGTACTGTATATAGTCTCATAAGCTAAACCCATGACAAAGGTTCAGATTAATTGTCCTTTTTTTTGTATATTTCCAAGATTTGGGCTTTGAATTTCACAAAGATAGCTTTCTCAAGATAAACATTGTAAAATTACTGGCACACCCATTCAGATGTAACCAATAGAAGCACAGTAGTTTACACGTCAGTTCAGCATTTCTTAGATCATTATTGGCATCAGAATTTGTAGAGACAATAGAGAAAGTATTGAGAGGATGTTTCTTGATGAAAGAATCAGTTTGGTTGCGATTTCACACACATCAACTCCCTCATGCCAATTGCAAACACGAGGAGAGAAAAACATCCTCCTCTTTGTTGCTGCCTTATGACAATTGCTAGATACTTATCGTTGCTACAGTTCTCTAATCTCTTTGAGAACTGTATGTTTTAAACTTTCTGTCTCTCCGTTCCTGTAACTTGTCAATTTGTGCCCCTAAGACCTGTGCTTCCTAAGACCTCCTCCATTCTCATCTTTTCTCAGTCTGGCATCTAAATGTGAATCCTTTTTTTTCATTTCAGATGATGTGCAGCCTTGCTTCCTTTTCATAAATCTTTGTGGTTGGTCTTCCATCACAGATTTACAGATATCCCACTAAGACAAAAGTAACAGAAGATATACATTGCATTATAATTTTCCTTTACCTTTCCAATTTTCCTTTACCTTTTTTTTTGATCACCTTTTCAAAGAATTAAGAGACACTGGTGGTGAGTGCATGAAAAGTGCACATTCAGTGATAAAAGAATAAAGCAAGTATGGGTACTTCTGCATTTTTACACTGAATTTGCACCATAAACTTGTCAAGTCAGAATTCTGTCATTACTTATAAGATACTGTGTGTAGCAATCCAGTTGTGTAAATAACATTGCTGCTCAATTTTCACTATTATCATAAGAAACAGAAATACAAAAGATTAACAATTAGGTGAATAGATAATTTTTAAGGTATTAAGCTATTGTACCAAATTCTTTTAGACATTCACATAAAGTTCTGTATATATTTCATGTACCCAACTATGAAAGTGAAAATTAACTAAGTGAATTTAAACAAAAGTTTTCAGTAATCCAATACTCTGTTCTTTGGCAGTATATAACTAGACTGAATTTTAATGTCAAGAGAAAGCCTTCACTTAGATTTTTGTTCGCAGATCTTCCTAAGACTGTAGCAATATACATGCAAATGATCAGTCTCTGACTAAGCAGAAGTAGATGAGTACTCATGGAACTCATTTTAGACAAATTTCAATATGTTCTGGAAAATGTGCTTAGTTTTCTTTAATGTGAACACATTAACTGAATAGGAATAAGAATATTTACATAGCTATTTATTTCAAGGTAAAATCATACTCTCACTGAAGGCACTGGGAGTTTTAGGTGCTGGATATTTTCTAGTTGATTCATTTGAAATTAGATTTTGGACCTTTAGGCACAATTGTTCATTTCAGGGAGAATGACAGACTGAAAGTTTTTAGGCTATCATTTCTGTGTATATGTGAAAGACAGGGATTTATTTCAATAAACTTTTCAATAAACTTTCATCCAACTTCAGATCTAGTATTACAGACTTCTTAGAAGTTTCACTTAGAACACAGATTATAGAATTTTACATTGTAGATTAAAAATTGCTTAATCTTCAATTTTAAAAGAAGAGAGACATCTGTATTACATTATAGAAAATGCTGCTGTTGCTTAATTTTCCTTCGATGGAAAGAGATCATATTTTGAATTTTTCTTCTTAGTCCTTTTGAAATTGGGTACAGTACTAATGAAATAAACACAGAAATTAATTTGAAATCTTTAAAACTCCTGGACTCACAATGAGACTTGAGACAATATTTATTTTTAAAAAGAGAAAACATGAAAGTATGGGAAAATAAGAAACCATTAAGAACAAAAGAGGAAAGGCATTTTGTCACTTACAATCAGCCACTCACATACCTCCAGGAAGATGTGAAGAGCAAACAAACAGTATGCCATCTTTGCATTCATGACTTCCTGATGCAAGATGAGCTTTAAAAGAAACACTTTGAGTTAGGTTATGACAAGTCAGCATCTCTGAAGTACAAAAATTGCTTTTTCAACTCTTGTATAGATCTGCCTAATCAACGAAAGCAAAGGAATAACCCAGCTAATTCAGGCAAAGATTTCATTGTGAATAAGTAAAATATTGAAAGCCACACTGATGAGCTGGATTTTCAAAATGGACTGATGTGAAATGCATTGCTAACTTGTCAAGGCCTTTACTGGAGGATTATTATCTTAATAAAACTCTTCTAAATGAGGCTTCTGCTTGCAATATAAAAGCACTTCACAGCCATATTTATGAAGGAAAACTTTTGAAACAGACTATGAACCAAAAAATTAATTACTTTAAGGAGAAGTAGAGAGAAATACTAGGATCTGGCATCTTAAGCACAGTATTCGCATCTTACAATATTGTATATTAGCTTTTAACCTTTTCCCTGTACATGTGTCATTAGCATCAGTACTGTCCACTGATCCCTCCCAGCTTGGTGTCATCTGCAGACATCATTCATGTGTCCTCCATCCCCTTTTCCAGGTCACTGACAGAGATATTGAGCAGGACAAGTCCCAGGGTAGTCCCTGCAGTACCAACTTGTTAGCTCCAGAGTATGACCCATTTACTGTGATACTCTGAGCTTGACCACCTAGCCTTTTTTTTATCTGGTTAGTGTCCCCATACCCAGGCTATTACATTCTAGATTGGATCCTGAAAGAATATTGTTGCACAGTATTGAACAACTTACTGCAGTATGGTAAAAATTTTTTCTTGCCTTGTCCACAAGCCCAGCCCTTTTAACATAAAATGTGATCAGGATAGTTAGGCAAAATACACTCTTGATAAATCCATGCTGACTATTTTCACTCACCTTCTCCTTCATGTGCCCATGAATTACTATTTAGTAATACTTGTTCCATGACTTTCCCCAGGACCAAAGTGAGACTGACCAATATATAACATTCAGATCTGTTCTTTTGGACTTCTTAGAAGATAGGTGCAACATTTTCTTTCCTTTAGTTGTTGGAGACATGGTATTTCAAATTGTCAATTGCCATTGTAAAGCATTTGCAAAAAATTTATGAGATCTATACTTGATTCAGTCATTCAAACTTTTTCTTCTGGTTTACTGTCAGTTTAGAACTTTTTTGACTCTTCTTTGCTGTTACTTACTTTCTTTTTTTTTTTTTTTTTTTTTTCCTTTTTCAGAGATATGTTGTCTAGTGTGTACAAAAATGTGATTCACTGAAGGACAAACTATGATCATAGACTTGCATCTGAGTGGGCAGAAGGGTGGATAAGTTGTATTAATTCATAGCAGTCCACTATGTGGGGTGTAAGGTCATCTGTGCATTCAATTATTTACTACCTTGCTTTCCTGTACATTTCATTGTAAAATAGTAATTCCATGGAATTTTTGAAGGATTATTACAAAAACAAGGCTCTGGAATACAAGCAGTACTTGACATTAGGGAGAATCTCCGTTAGATGTTAGTAATAGGGACTAGTAGTATGACAGGAAATATTTTCTCTTTGCAATCCAGGCAATCTTTTGACTGAAATGCAGCACTGAGAGGCATGAGTTCTTATTTCAAAGGTCCATTGTGCTACATGAGACACAGTTTGACAAATAGTTGGTTAGTATTAGCTACTTGATTGCATTTGAATATTTGGAAACAATTATGTCTGTTTCCAGAATCAAACAATGTACAGATTCATTGTAATATTTTGTCATTAAATTCAGCTGAATTTTAGTTTTCTCTCTTTTCTTTCACTTGAAAGTGTTCTTTCCCTTTTTTACCTTTCAATATTTTTCCAGTTCCATAATTTCCCAGTATATATGTGTCAAGACCTGGACAGGCTGGAGAGCTGGGAGGGGAGAAAGTTAATAAAATCTAACAAGGACAAGTGTAAAGTCTTGCATCTGGGAAAGAACAACCTCAGGTACCTGTAGAAGTTGGGGACTGACCTGTTGGAAAGTAGCATAGGGGAAAGGCACCTGGAGGTGCTGGTGGACAGCGGGATGACCATGAGCCAGCAATGTGCCCTTGTGGCCAAGAAGGCCAATGGCATCCTGGGGTTTATTAGAAGGGGTGTGGTTAGTAGGTTGAGAGAGGATCTCCTCCTTCTCTATTCTGGCCTGGTGAGGCTGCACCTGGAATATTGTGTTCAGTTCTGGGCTCTCCAGTTCTGGGCCACTCAGTTCAAGAAGGATAGGGAACTGCTTGAAAGAGTTCAGCACAGAGTCACAAAGATGCTTAAGGGAGTGGAATATCTCCCTTATGAGGAAAGGCTGAGGGAACTGGGTCTCTTTAGCTTGGAGGAGACTGAGGAGTGACATCATTAATGTTTATAAATACATAAAGGGTGAGTGTCAGGAGGATGGAGCTAGGCTCTTCTCTCAGTAACATCCAATGATAGGACAACGGGCAACAGCTGCAAGCTGAAACATGGGACGTTCCATGTGAACATAAGGAGAAACTTTTTCGCAGTGAAGGTGACAGAGCACTGGAACAGTCTTCCCAAGGAGGCTGTGTAGACATTCAAAACCCACCTGGATGTGTTCTTGTGTGACCTGATCTAGGTGATACCACTCTGGAAGTGGGGTTGGACTAGATGATCTTTCAAGGTCTCTTCCAAATCTGAACATTCTGTGATTCTGTGTGAATTATGGACTAAAAGTTTTATGATAAATTTATGGAGGTCCAAAGTATGTTTGGTGAGGTTTCTGTTATGCAGTATTGTGAAGGTTGGTGTGGATTTTCAAGGTGATGAGGCCATTACAAGAAAAGCCAGGCTACCAACCTGTTTATCAAACTTTCAGTATACTTGGAAGTAGAGAAAAAATGTTTTACCTAAGCAAGAGTTTGGATAGGAATCCTCTCTAAAAGTGAAGCTTCCTTGACATTGTATCATCCCTTGAAGCTAAGAACAAAAATGTCTAGCAGTGTCAGTTGTGAATTTCTAATGTTAGAAACTCTGCATAAGAAGCCATAGTATGGTAAAAAAAAATTAAACAGATATGAGGCATCTGTTGCTTTTAGTTACTTTGACAAGTTTGAAATTGGCTATTACCTATCCCATATTTTATCATTATTCCCAGTACATCCCATCCTTTCCTCTCTTCCTCACAGAGAGCAATTCAAGACAAAATGGTTTGTTTTGTTATCAAGATGATATACAAAACCCAGCTACAGTTTTTACTGCCATGTTGAGGAGTTAATCAAGCTTTTGTTTGCAATATATTTCCTTCATAATGTAATTGCTATGTGACTGTTGATTTAAGTTTTAATTGCCTGATAAATTGAGTGTAAAATAGAATGAATCATAGAATGAATCATAGAATGCCTTGGGTTGGAAGGGACCTCTAAAGGTCATCTAATCCAACCCCTCTAGTAAGCAGGGACATCCTCAACTAGATCAGGTTGCTCAGAACACCATCAAGCCTGACCTTGAATATGTCCAGGAACGGGTCCTCCACCACCTCCCTGGGCAACCTGTTCCAGTATTCCAATACCCTCATAGTAGAGAACTTCTTCCTAACATCTAACCTAAATCTACCCTTCTCTAGTTTAAAACCATTGACCCTCATCCTACCTCAACACGCAGTTGTAAGCAGTTCTTCCCCAGCTTTCTTGTAGGCCCCCTTCAGGTGCTGGAAGGCAGCCATAAGGTCTCCCTTCTCTTCTCCAGGCTGAACAAACCCAACTCCTTCAGCATGTCTTTGTAGGAGAGATTTTCCAGACCTCTCATGATTTTTGTGGCCCTCTTCTGGAAGTAATCAAACAGATCCATGTCCTTCTTGTGCTGAGGGCTCCAGATCTAGACATAATAATCCAGGTGAGGTCTCACCAGAGCAGAGCAGAACAGAGGGGCAAAATCACCTCTCTTGATCTGCCAAACATGCTTCTTTTGATGCAACCCAGGATGCAATTGGTCTTCTGGGCTGCAAGTGCTCATAGCTGGCTCATGTCCAGCTTCTCATCCACCAGAATCCCCAACTCCTTTTCCACAGGCCAGCTTTCTATAATCTCAGCCCCCTGCCTGTATTGATAATGAGGGTTTTTCTGACCCAGGTGCAGGACCCTGCACTTGGTCTTGTTCAACCTTGGGAGGTTCACCTGGGCCCACTTCTCCAGCTTGTCTGGGACCCTCTGGATGACATCTCATCCTCCTGGTATATTGACCACACTGCTCAGCTTGGTGTCATCTGCAAACTTGCTGATGGTGCACTTGATGCCACTGTCTGAAAATATTACTGCCCTCTGGATATGATTATCCAGCCAATTTCTTATCCACTGAACAGTCCACCCATCAAATCCTTATCTCTCCAACTTGGCAAAGAGGATGTTGTGGGCGACCACATCAAAGGCCGTGCAGAAGTCCAGATAGATGACATCCATAGCTCTTCTTTTGTCCACTGATGCAGTCACTCCACTGTGGAAAAACACTACAGATCAGGCAGGACTTGCCCTTACTGTAGCCATGCTGGCTGTCTCTGGTCACATCCCTGTCCTACATGTACCTTATCAGAGCTTCTAGAATAATCTGCTCCATGATCTTCCCAGGCACAGAGGTGATGTTGACAGTTTGGTAGTTCCCAGGGTCACCTTTTCTACCCTTTTTAAAAATGGGTGTAATGTGTCCATTCGTCCAGTCACCAGGGACTTCACCTGGCTGCCAGGACTATTCAAATATAATGAAGAGTGGCTTAACAACTATATCAGCCAATTCCCTCAGGACTCTGGATTGCATCTCATCTGGTCCCATAGACTTGTGTATGTTCAGGTTCCACAGGTGGTTGCAAACATGACCTTAACTTACAGTGGGATGTACTTTGTCCAACTTGTCCCCACCTTGTGGTCTTTTAACTTGGGAGATGTGGGGAGAGAGGTTGCCAGTGAAGACCAAGGAAAGAACGTTGTTGAGAACCTCAGCTTTCTCCTCAACTGTTGTTACCAGCTTGCCATTCTTGCTCATTGTGGGGGGTACGGTTTCCTCTACCTTCCTTTTCTCGTTATCATACCTGTAAAACCCCTTCTTGTTACTCTTCAAATCCCTTGACAAGTTCAGCTCCAGCCATGCCCTGGGCAGCTCCTTCTTGTCTTTTAGTTTTACCAGCAGGGCTCAACTCAGCCATGCTGGTCCCTTCCCTTCCTTGCTTGATTTCTTACATCTGGGGATCAAGAGCTCTTGTGCTCTATGGAAAGTGTTCTTATAGATCGGCCAGTTCTGTTCTGCTCCCTTGTCCTTGTGGGCTGTTTCTAAGCATGTCCTATTGACTAATTCTTTGAGGAACTAGAAGTTGGCTTTTCTGAATTTCAGGGTCCTGACTATGCTCCTTCTCTGACTCATGTCCCTAATACTGTGAGTTCTACCAGTGCATGATCACTGCAGCCTAGGCTGCCTTCAGTCTTGAGATCCCTGATGAGCTTACCTGCAGTGGTGACCAACAGATCCAGTACTGAAGCCCCTTGGGTAGGGATGTCTATTTCTTGTCCAAAGAAGTTATACTCCAGGAGGCTCCTGGACTGCCTACAGCTTGCTGTGCTAATATTCCAGCAAATTTCAAGATGATTGACATTCCCCAGAAGGATGAGAACCTGTGAGCTTGATGCCTCCTGTAGCTGGAATAAGAAATTTACTTGATCAGCAGGGTCTCTTTGACTGGGAGGTCTGTAGTAGACTCTGACCACAGAGTTCCTCTTGTTGACTTGATCTCTAAGCCCTACTCATACTCAAGGGGGGCAGAGCCTGGGTCCAACACTCTATCTCCTGCTCAGCCTCCCTGATACTCTTCGATCTTTTAACTACCTCTTGCAGTTCTGCCACCCAGCAGAGGAGATCATCCACCTGTTCATAATGCACAGAGCAGTTCTCATCACTGCCACTTATTGCCATAGAAAAGTTCTGACACTCTTTGCAGCCTGTGACCTGGACAGCTGTTTGTTTACCTGGGTACTCCATCTCGGTTCCCACGTCCACCCTGACAAGTGTTGAGGGTACGACCTTTTGCTGGGTGGAGACCATAGTTGAGCTCTTTTCCCAGAGGGTGATCACCACCAGCAGGACTCCCCTGTGGCGCAGGTAGGGCCGCTGTTCCTTCATGTGCGTGTCCTCTCCTGCGCACCCCACTGGCCACGCTCCCAAGAGGGAGATGCCACTGTCTCGCTGTTAGCTTTCTGAGTGTCACTTTCACTTTTGACACATTTAAATCTCCTGCAGTTGCCCTGGCACCCCCCCAGACATCTCAGCCTCTCTGCCTCACATGCAAGAGCTGCCGATTTCTGTCATGTGTCCCTGTGGGAGGACTGGAAATAAGAGAGAAAGAGAGTGGTAACCTGACAGTTCAATGTGAAAGCATTTTTCTTCTTATATGCAGAAAATATTTACATAAGTTTGAGCAGGGGATATTACATATCACAGGGACCCTTCAGTACTAGATGGTACTGGATTAGAAAGCCAAAAGGAGGGAAGTCTGACCTTTCAAATTTTTCTGTTATGGCCTTTTGTTGTGCTAATTGTTTATAGAAATTAGAAAACAATAGTTGCTGGTTATGTCATCACTGTGACTGTGTTGATTTTCTTCATAACCTACTGTAAGAAAATCATATTTTTGTGTGGTTTCATAAAAGATCTGTTCAGTAATTTAATGTAAAATACAATGTTGAGGGTTTTTTTATATACATAAATACTGTCTATGTAAAGGTTTGCTTGGAAAGTCAGTCAATTTTGAGACGTATGCTTTCAAATAAAAAATTATATCCAACACTTTAAAAGTCCCAGGATCTGCCACGTGCTATATATTTGTGTAATTCTTGAGCAGTCTGATAGCATTCTATGATGTCATAACTGATTTTTTAGATGAGGGGAGAGCAGTCAACTTCAGCAAGACTTTTGACACAGTCTCCCATAACATCCTCATTAGGAAACTCATTAAGTGTGGGTTAGATGAGTGGACAGTGATGTGGACTGAGAGCTGGCTGAGTGACAGAGCTCAGAGAGCCATGATCA
>WTSP01013289.1:0-18861 GCA_025331215.1 Actenoides lindsayi | reverse complement strand
TGGTGGCTGCCCCATCCCTGGCACCATTGCAGGGGAGGTTGGCTGGGGCTCTGAGCACCCTGCTCTAGGTGCAGATGTCCATGCTCCCTGCAGTTGGAGTTGGAGTCCATGAGCTTGAAAGTCCCTTCCCACCCAAACCAGTCTGTGGTTCTATGATAAGTCCTACCTTGTGGTGTCCTGACCCTTCTGGCTGTACCACGGGTGCCCATGTGAGGTGTGAGTGACCCAGCCATGTGTCCCTCTTGCCTCATCCCCACAATATCCCACCCAGAGGGAGCTGGGCAGTGTTAGGTGAGCCCCAATGGCCCCACGGGCACCCTTCCCTCTCCAGCACAGACATCTCTTTTGTCCCAGGCCCCAAAGTCTCAGAGCAGGGTGTCAGGGCTCAGCGCCGTCTGCGTGGGGTGATGTTCTGCATGGTGGACTCATTTAGTCCCCTAGCAAACGGCGATTGATTACTCAGTGCAGCGAGCAGCACATCACAGACACAAAGAGCCGTCCCTGCCCAGACTACACCGGAGACAGGAGGCAGCTCAGCCCGGCGCTGAGGACCCAGCAAAGGGGCCCTGTGGGAAGGGTTTGCTGAAGGCGAAGGGGCTCTGGGGAGAGTTTCCAAATGCAGGGCACGCTGTAAGGGAAGGGAAAGGCTCTGCCGGGCTGCTGTCTGCACACCTCCTGGCACAGGGCTCATGCCCTGTCCCGCACGCAGCCAACCTCACCTCATGGACACCGGCTGGGTGACCAGGCAGGGGCAGGGGCAGTTGGCTGCTACAGTGGTGCCTTTGCACCCATTGTCCTCAGAGAAGGCTTGGTGCAAAGCTGGAGGAGAGAGGATTGCGCTCATTTTTCAGCTGCTGTAATTTTACATGTAATTAAGTTTATTAATTGTGTATATTAGTGGTGAAATGGAGACACACGACCGTCGCAGCCCACCCCAGCAGGCATCCATCTCGCAGGCATCACTCCCGGCCCCTCGCGCCGAGGAACCGTGGCTCTCGTGGCCATCTGCTGAGAGGTCCAGCACGTCCTCAGGCCACCCTGCTGTCCTCTCCTGCCCTGGGGAGCAGACATGATGCTTCCTGCTACTAAAACTTGTGCACACAAGCCCAGAAATGCCACTGGAAGGCTCCTGGGGCTGTGTTGGTGGAGGCAGCTGGGAGTGAACCCTGCCCAGCAGTGGTACAGGAGAACTGGCAGTGCTGGCTGCGAGGGTGGGGAGGTCTCAGCCTGCTCTGTCTGGGATGTGTCCATGCCTCTCAGCCTGGCAATTAATAGACTGCCTAAAGACAACTGACTCCTAACCAGGCTTGCAGTGTGTCCCAGATGCCATGGAAAGGTCCATCTCCAAGGTGGCCTTTGGGCTGCTAGGCTACGGAGCCCAGCTTCAGACTCTGTGGGTGTACGGGCAAGTAGTGGCCCTCGGAAAAGGGGTGAGGGGACCATGGCGCTGTGGAGAAATGGCTGGGGGATGCCCAGGAGCAGGGCCAGGGGACACCAGGGGTGAGGAGCTCACATGGCCGAGCTGGCAACCAGGAGAGAGGAAGAGCTAGCTACTCTTGCTGCGATATGTCCTGCATGGCCAGAAGGAGCTTCACTGTGGGGTGTGGGGAGAGCTTCTCTGTGGCAATCCCGGTGTTGCATCTCATTCAGAAGCCATGTTAATTGCTCCAGTTTGTGCTGTACCCTCAGCAGCTGCTACAGGTACTATTCATCAGATGCAACATCATAATCCATTTGTGCTAACGAACTGCTCTGCCAGGCGCTGCTCTGCTGCGAGAGCCGTGAGCTCGGACGGTGTGAGGAGATGAGAGGCAGTGCAAATGTGGATGGGTGGAGAGATGGGCAGATTGAGGCATCCAGAGAAAAGCCAGCTATGATTATTATTCATAATAAATGGAGAAAGTCTGTTAATTGCAGTATTAACCTTGCAGTGTTGCAAAGTCCCTCTGCCTGGTGCGTATCTCAGCTTAGTCACAGCTTCACCTCCTGGTCTGTGCTGCTGTCACGTCGGGGCTGGCATTGCTGAGGGCACCTGGCTGGGCACTGCCCGGGATGCTGCTGGGGACAGGGTGTGGTGCAGGAGCAGCCACTGGCAGGTTCTCCAGCTGCTTGCGGAGGTTTAGCCCTATTAGCGATTTGCTGATCTTCATGGCCCTGGGTGAAGCCAGAGGCTGAAAACTCCTCATTTAACCAGCGCCAGGATCCCTGCACATGGTTATTACCCTCCTTGCAGAACGCTGGCTGTTGTTTAGATGCTGCCTTGGCCTTTTGTTCTTATTGGATTTAGGCTTTTCCACTAAAAAAAAAATACAAGAGACAAGAGCTTAAGAGTGCAGATGCTCTGGGGCTTGCTGCATAATTTGCACTAACTGGCTCCAGCCCAGCCCTGACTCCAGTGCTGCTCCCACTGCTCCCAGACCGCCTCCGGCTCTGCCGGGCATGCATCTTGGGGGGGTGCCTACCTGAGCGGGTGCCTCCTCATGTGAATGCTCCATGATGGCAATCATCCTCTGCAGGGAAAGAAGTCATTGCCTGCCCTTAATCTCCCGTGAGAGCTCCTCAGCCATGTCCCTCTTGTCCAGCATCTCCCTCCAGATGCAGGAGTGGGACAGAGGGTTAAGAAGCAGCAGGTTGGATATGTCCAGTATCACCAGCACCCACCACAGCCCGGCTGGGCACGCAGCCACATGCCGATGGAGGTGGCTGGGTGGTACAGACCTTTCTGCCCCAGGGCTCTGGGGACACAGGCTCTTGTCCCCAGCTGGGTGCAGGACCGGCCAGCACCAGGCACACAAGGGACAGCTGGCTCTCACCTGGCAGCAGGAGAGGTGGGAGCCATCTGCTGGTGCCCGTGCCAGGAACAGGAGCCACAGCAGCAGCAAGAGTGACACCAAGACCAGTGTAAGCACATGGGGACAGTGGTGAGATGGCAGTGCCATCAGACTCGTGGGGCTTCGCGCTGCAAATGGTTTGCCTAAAACCCTTTGAACTTCAGTGGTTCTGTGTTTGAATCACTACCCATTTTTCGATGGCTGTGGCATTGCCGTCAGCAGCCCTGGGTGCCCGCATGGCCCACCCGGCACAGGGCACAGGGATCAGGGCACTTGGAGCTGCTCAATAAGAGCTTTAATCAGAGCACGGGGGAGAGACACAGCACTGAGCGCAGCAAGCGGCTGCTCTTAACCCCGATGGTGACGGCATCTGAGGCTACAAACTTGGTGAAATCAGTCTGGGCAGAGGAGCAGGCATGGGCTCGGGCACGGGGGAGCTGGGCGGGATGAAGGGAGCCCTTTCTTGGGGACAGCCAACGTGTGTTTGCAATTACACCTCACCCACCGTGGTTTATGACCATCTGTTGGGCGCTGGGCGTTAACTCTGCTGCCAGTGGTGGCTTCCAAAATGCATCTGCCTTTGTTCTCGGCAAAGAGCAGCCCAGCAGCTCCTCGGGGATGTGGGGTTAGTCCCAACCAAGGGATCTCATTCATTCTTTCCATGACGTACTTTTTGTGAACATCTGGTTAACATTTTCTAAATGAAAAGGGTTCTTCTCTGCTGAAAAATGGCCTCTTTCCTTTTTTCAAAATTGCTGAGATATGTGAAAAATTGTTCTTTCTTCTCCGTGCCCCCCCCCAAGTGTTGTGTCCTTAACCAGTTTTCCTGAAGGAACCTTCTTGTACAATGAGAAACTGCCTATCAGGGTCCCTCCTAAGAAACCCCTTCTCTGTGCAGTGCCCACCCAGGGCAGTCATTGCCCGAAGACACCCAGCAAAGCCGGGGCAGGACTTTGTCCTGGAGGTCACCCTGCCCAGCCCTGAGGGGTGGGACACGGCAGCGGTTGACACCCAGCCCCCAGGATGCGTCCCCTCCACCCTCTGCTTGCCCCATCTGCCGGGGACTACCCCACTCCTTGTTCATGGGTTTGCTAGGTCTGACTCTCCTCCTGAAGCTTCTTGCCCCACAGCCTGCTGTCCCAACGTCCCTTCCTCCCCCTGGTCCACCTTCTCCTTGGTCCCCGTCCCTGTCCATGCACTATCCCTTGCCCATTGCCTCCACAGCTGGACACTGAGGTGGAGAGGCTGGCGAGCATCCCTCGGTGTGTGCCAAGGGCTGGCACTGCTCTGGAGAGGGGGCACAGGGTGAGCGCCAGGGCTGAGGGTGCCGGGGAGGTCTGTGGGTCCTGTGGTGTGCGGGGATGGGATGAGGTGGCCGCCCCACAGTGTCCCACAACCCTCTCCCTGTAGGAGACCAGCCCAGCTGCTGGCTGCCCAGGATAATGGGATTCAAAAGGTTTCTGGGAGGGGGGGAAGAGTTTGCATTTTTTTTCCCCTTCAAATTTCCATACCTTGGATTTGATCGGGCCCTCTGGGGACCACGATGCCGTTTGATCTCATTTTGTGTTCCATTTCTGATGTTACACCTTGTCATGGTGTATTAAGTGCCATCAAGCTCCGTAATGCAGTGACACGAGAACCTGATGCTACATGATCGACAAAAATATGCTCGTCCCCTGGGAGATGCTGACAGTGTCATATCTGCTGCCGGTTCCCGCCATGTGCAGGAGGCACAAACCCCCTTTCATGGCATCTCTGGTGCTTCTGCCTGTGCAGTTGAGTGGGGAAGATGAATTTTGTTAAATCTGACGTCCTGGAGCCTGACACCTGCAGAAAATGAGGCCCCCAATTAACAGCAAGATCCGTATCCAGAGGTGGCTTCACCACCTCAGGGCTGTGGAGGAGCCGAGCTGCTGGCCGGGCAGGGACCTGTGCTGCTGACGGACACGCACCTCTCCAGACATTGATTCCCTGCCTGTTTGCACACGGAAAATGCCTCAAGGGGCTGCAAATTCCAGGAAAAAAATGAAACGAATGCATGTCACATACAGCAGCACCGAGGCCCCCCGCCCTGCAGAGGGGAGGGGACTCGGGGAGGACCTGGGGATGTTGGGGGGTGCCCAGGGATGGGCACAACAGCCGTGTGGTGGGATGAGGAGGAGAAGGATGAGCCCGGTGATTCTCCGTCTGTGCCGGGCGGGAGGGCATCACCCCTCTGGGCCCCCCCACCTCTGCTTGGGGGATCCTCACTGGTTTAATCCACAGTTATTTCCCTCGCCTGGGTTTCTTGACAATCGTTAATGTGCGAGTTGACTGATTTTCATGGTAATATGCTAAACAAGTGCCTCTTTCTCTCTGCAGCGATCCGGCAGCTCAGCCAGAGTCCCCGTGATAGACTCGGTGCACAATACCCTGATGGAGCGAACGCGGCGTGCCAAAGTAATTCTGAGTGAAATCCCAAGGGGTTTATGTCAAGGACAAAATAGTGTATCCCATGGGTAAATATAGTTAGCACAGCTGCAAAACAGAATTTATTTCTTGTTTGCGATATCATTTTTAAAGTATGGCATAGGGAAAGCTTTAAAAATGAAATTATAGCATGCAATAAAAAAAGCTCATAGGCACTGTATTCAAATTATGCAACAGTAATATGCTGAGTTCATAAATAAACATCTCTTATTAACCCTTCTCATAGCAAAATGGTATTTTTCCCTTGAAATACACAGTCGGAATGATATGCCAGGGAAAACATCAGCAGACAAGGGTAAGCCATACCTTCAGAGGGTGTTTTATCTGCACAGCCCCGTGCGGCATCTGCGCCAGGGCAAGCGCTGCGGGTGGGACGGTGCCCAGGGTGCCAGGGCAGGGCACAGCCACCTCCATCCCTGGCCAAACCCCGGCCCGGGCGACGACCCCGGTCCCAGGGATGATGGGAATTCAAGGGGCCGCACGGAGCAGTGACAGGTCCCCGAGTGGCTGCCCCCCTGGCCCCACAGCCCCCGCTCCCCGCCAGCCCCTCCCCCAGTTATTAGGCGAAGCGCGAAGTGGCTAATCAATTTTGTTTGCATATGCAAGTGAAGACGCTGTCATTTCATTAGCTCAAGTAAGGACTCAGCACACTTTGTGCAGCTTCAATAATTCTCTTTAAAGTTATTGAGAAATGTATGCTTAATTATATTTGCATATGAAAAATAGGGTCTAATTAGTTTGATTGATTATTATTTTAACCCTAATGACATTTTGAGTATCTGTCCCAACTAATAGCAAGTGTATCTCTAATAAATCACGAATTTTTATAGCATGGTCTATCGAGCTTCCTTTTGAAATATATTTTATTAATATACCAGAATGTATTGAAACTGAAACAAGTCAAACAACTGCTCATTTATTAAACCATTTAAATGTCAGTTTTATACAAGAGTAGTATTACAGGAAATACGTTCCTATGAAAGACATCTGCAGGCCAGGGATACTCAAAATATTCGTTATTTTAGTGAAATATATTAAGGAAATAAAAATTCAATTATGTCATTTATTGCACTAAATAAATTTATATCGACTAGCATAAACATTTTGCATTAGCAGATGTTCTTTCCTGCAAACTCTCTGATTTTCCACGACCGATCCTATGCCGATGCTTCGTCTCCCGAGCGAGCCCAGCCCGGCAGCACCTCGGAGCCGGACCCAGCGCTTTGCGGAGCTCTGGGGCCAGCTCAGCCCTGGGAATAGGAGGAGAAATCCCATCTGGAGCCGGTGTCCAGCTCAGCACCGGTGTGTGCTGGGCTGGGAGCGGGAGAGAAGCTGCCCACCCACCCACCGTCCCTCGAGAGATAAGAGGCAGGGGCCGCTTTTGTACTACCCTTGATTGAAATTCTTCTGCGGTGGTGGTGTCCCTGCTATCAATGCCTTAATTAGAAATTAGGATAGTCACATTGGCATAAATTAAATCAGACTAAAGATGATTAACAAAGTAATGCAAGAAATCATTAAATTAAACCACTGTGCCAAGTCCACTGCTGATCTATCACAAATTTGGGCTGCTAATGAGGTCTTAATTAGTAAGTTAGGTCGAAATAATTCATGTCATTCATTTCGGAGAAGACAGTTTATTTTTTTTCCAAGACTCAATGCAAATGTATCAACTAATGGGGCTATAAATAAACAAACAAACAAATAAACAAACAAACAAACAGCATCCCTCTGTTATCACAACTTTGCCATGCAAGTGGCAAATGTTGACGTGCAGAAGGGTCCTGAGTCCCCTCAGTGCCCAAGGTGTCACCTGGCATCTCACCATCTCCACAGCCTCGGGGCTGAGCCTGCCCAGCACCCTTACCAACCCCTGGAGCAGCTCTGCCTGGATCTTTGGGGATGGAAACACCACTTGGCTCCCTAGCACTGGGAGGCCAAGGGGGGAGGCTGGACAAGGCATTGGGGGCACCCACAGTATTGACTCCCACCAGAGCTGGAAACCACCCTACAATGGACCAGTAGGAGTGAGAGCAAGTCCCTGCTGGGACAGGACAAGGGGTGACGGGTTTAAACTAAAAGAGGGAGATTTAGACCAGAGAGAAGGAAGAAATTTTTATGCTGAGGATGGTGAAAGCCTATCACAGGCTGCCCAAAGAGGTGGTCACTGCCCCATCCCTGGCACCATTGCAGGGGAGGTTGGCCGGGGCTCTGAGCACCCTGCCCTAGCTGCAGATGGCCCTGCTCCCTGCAGGGGGGTTGGACTAGTTGACCTTGAAAGGTCCCTTCTCACTCCAAATGTTCTGTGAGAATAAAACTGAAGCAGGGCTGGAAAGATGTTTCAGATGCAAAACTCTTTGACCCAGCACTGGAACAAGTGCAGCCCCACGGTGCAGCCCCAGCCCTGCAGCCCATGGGATGCTGCCCAGGTCCCCAGTGCTCAGCAGCCACCATGGGACAACCAGCACGTCCCAGCCGCTGTGTGTGGCACCGCCAGGTCACCTCGCTGGATGAGCAGTGGCTGTGCCACAACAGGGCTGCAAGTGGCAGTGTCTGCAGAGTAATAAAATCAGAGAAAAGCCGTCTGAGCAACTGCCAAGGAGGAGATATCTAAACAGGGCTGCTGGCTGGGAAAAGGGAATGTGATGTGTCCTCCATTGGTAGAAGACCATTCATAGATGATAAAATCATAGAATGGTTTGGGTGGCAAGGGACCGTTTCAAGGTCATCTCATCCAGCCCCCCTGAAGGGAGCAGGGCCATCTGCAACTAGAGCAGGTTGCTCAGAGTCCCCTGGACAAAGCACATGTAAATAAAGAGCAGAACCAGCACGATCAGCCCTGCTCAGGGGCTTTTCATTCACCCAGGGGCTTCCCACCCATTGTGCCTGTGCTCCTGCAGCCAGGTCTCCCCAGTCTTCCCAGCCACAGCCCCATCAGTGCTTCCAGCAGCTCGCTGAGCTGCTCGGTCAGAGAAATATTGATTTGTTATTCCTTTGCAAACAAATCCAGTTACAACAGGGGGGATAGTGGAGATGGATCTGGCCATGGCCGGAGGGGTGCCCAGGGCCAGGCACAGTGATGCTCAGTGCCCACTGCCAGCACCCTTCGGGGGTCCTGGCCCCCGTGGAGGTGATGCTCCGTGGAAGCCCACCCAGCCTGCACATTGCAACAGCCTTGCACGCTTCCAGGGTCAGAAAAAGTGAAGGCAAATCAGAAACAGTTTAACTCCATCTAGGAGGGGTCTGAGCATGCCCAGGGATGCAAAGACCAAGGGCTGTCAGGTGTATGAGGGTGTCCAACAGCCGGAGCCGGCTGATCCCCTGCGTCACCCGGCATCGCCCCTCGGTCAGGTGCACAAGCGGGATGGATGTGCTCAGGGCTTGAGAGCAAGCGTTACACCATCTGTATGGTAAATAAAGCCTTTAAGGAGTAAAACTGGCTGTGGTGGGTATGGAAAGGGTGTCTCTGCAGAGAATAAGGAGGGTGTAGTCGGACAGGGCAGCCCCAGCATCTCCCCTCCCATCTGGGCGCTGTGACCAAGCCACCCTGTAACCCCAGAGCCAGAGCTGGCCGAACCACCAGGAACGTCAGGATTTTCTCTAGAACTGGGTCCCGCTGAGTCCCCCGCCCCAGCACAGCACTGGAGAGAGACGTAAACGATCCCTGATATCGCCCTGCCTGCAAAGCACCCTGCAACAGAGCCACAGCAGTAACAAGAAATGATCAGAAAGAGCCAAGGAGGGTGACCTGGAAACCTTGTCTGCATGCACTGAGTTCTGCTGTCTTGACTACGGTGCGGGGATGTGTTTGGGGAATTAAGCAAAGCACATCACTTTTTTTGCATAATTGAATTCTCTGCATATTTTTTTCTTTCTGTGCATAATCTCCCTTTCATGTTGTTCATGTACTTCCTAGATAATTCAGAGGTTACTTTCCTTGAAAAGAAAATACTGAAAGAACCTATGGCACTATATCCTTAAGTATTCCACTTGTTGTAAACTCCCCGAGGAATCTTACAGACACTAAACATCAGTGAAAAAATATTCAATACATTTTCAGAACAGCTCTTTGTACTTGAAACACTCTGGTTTATATTAAAATATTCTCATCTCCCTGTAATTTATAAGAATTCATAGAAGTAAGAGGACTCTGCTTCTTCCGAATCCTATTTAGCAGTGGCACCAGAGGCACCAGGCACAGGCACCACTGCGAGTACGGGACGGTGCCGGTCACACCGTGCTCACCGGGGCCGGGCACCACCCGGCACCAGCACTGCCGCGAGCGGCCGCATCCTGCACCTCCCACCCCAGCCATGCAGGCTGGTGCTGGGAGCAGACGGGGATCACGCTCCGCTTCCCAACACACAAACAAAAGGAGATGTCGAGGAGGAGAGGAGCGGAAAATTGCCCACTGACATTTCACCCGCAGCTCCATCACAGCTCAACCCCTGCCGCTGCTGGGTGCAGGGACACACGAGGCTGCCCCTGGGGAGCGTGGGGCTGGGATGGGGGGGAGCAGAGGGGCTGGGCAGGGGTGCAGCCAGCCAGGACCCCACGGAGGGGTGGGTGGATGTGCCACAGCCATGCATCCAGCAGCACATGTGGGACCCACGGCGTCGCTGGACGGGGACAGACCCCTTGAGCTGGTGGTGATGCTGGAGGTATAAACTAATTTTCCCCTTTGATGCCCCATTTGCTGTGCCTGGGAAGGGTGCAGGGAGGGTGCTGGGGCTGGGACACGGTGCAGAGGGATCCCAAGAGCCAAATAAGGCTCCGAGCCACAGGCCTGCTGAGCCGCTTCCATTTTGCGTGTTAAAAAGGGAATTTTCCACTCCTTATATGGGCCCGAGTGGAGGCTTGAGCAAGGAAAAAGGAGCCAGGACAGCGCAATCGCCTCGTCCTGCCCGGATGGGATTTATTTCTTCAGAAACAAACACTTTTCCCCCAAAAAGCGGAGCCTGTGGCGGCTGCACCTGACACGCACTCCCGGCACGGGGACGTGGTCGCCCTGAAGGGCATCGGGAAGGAGCTTCCCAAATTCCTAGCACTTCAGTGGTTAAAATGTTATCACTTTTATTCGTGTAATAGAGATGAAGTTCCTGGGCCTTCCAGGAGCATCAATCTAGAGATTTATTAACCAATTTAAAATACTATTGTCTTTCACTTCAATGTGAGATTGAGGTGTGTTGTCGGAGGAATATAAAGCTACAATCAGTGAGCCGCAGTGCTGGGAGACGCCAGTACCTGGAACTCAATAGATATTCATGAACATTCTCGTATTTAGTGAAGGAAATAACTTAATACCGACAGTGTCGATGGAATAATAGCCATTTCCTGGCTGACTTGCAGCCCTCAGAAAATGAGATTGCGCCTGCCTTCATTTTTCTTGTCTTTCCTGGGTTTCTTGCCGGGGACTGCACCGCGCAGGGATGCCGTGCGCATTCCAAATCAGCCGCAGGGCAAGCCCCGCCGCCGCCCAGCATCGCGCCCCGGCAGCCCGGCCGCGCCAGGAATACCCCCTCCCCGCAGGCCTTTCATCCACGGGAAGATTATAAATATTCCAGTTATGATTCCAGGCGAAAGGAGGGCAGGCGACTGCTCCGGCATCCCACGCCGAGCCCCCCGTTCCCCCCTCCGGCACACGTGCAGCCTCGCACGCCGCATAAATATTCATGGCAAAATCAATTTGCACCTAAAGATCTCTTCTGAAATTGCATCCCCGGCACCGCGGCTTGGCCCAGGAGCGCAGATGGGACGTCACTGGAAATGCCACGCTCAGCCTAAATATATAGAAAGGGGTAAATCTCCTGTAAGTAATTGTTATATGATTTCTCTTATTCCTCCATCATAAATGGCACTAAATTGGTTTTTATCATTTTAAAGGCTGCCGGCAGGCGCTGCTGTGCAGGCTGCAGCAGAAGGGAGGATCGCTCCTCTCAGGCGGGTGCTGGCCGCAGGCAGCAGCGCTCCCCAGCACCACCCGCCCGGGCCCAGGGCAGCACCCGGGGTGGGTGGCACCGGCAGGGCACACCCGCCAGCGGCACAGCCACGGCAACCGGCTCAGTCCCGGTGCAAAAGGACTTGGGTTTTCTGAACTGGTGGCCTCAAGGGACAGGCATCTAAACCTGGAGATACTGCCAGAGTTAAAAATATGTCAAAATGACCTCATGTATTTCCCTGTGACCAAAAGTATTTCCTTAACTCCAGTGAAACCACAGTTTGCAGAAAGCTCAGGCAAGAAGAAGTATTTAGCATCATAGAGTCATAGAACCCCAGACTGGTTTGGCTTGAAGGGACCTTTCAAGCTCATCGAGTCCAACCCCCCTGCAGGGAGCAGGAACATCTGTAACTGGAGCAGGGTGCTCAGAGCCCTGGCCAACCTCCCCTGCAATGGTGCCACCTCTCTGGGCAGCCAGGGCCAGGCTCTCATCATCAGCAGCATCAAAATTTTCTTCCTTCTCTCTGGTCTAAATCTCCCTCTTTTAGTTTAAACCATCACCCCTTGTCCTGTCTCAACAGGCCCTGATCAAAAGTCTGTCCCCATCTTTCTGACAGGCCCCTTGAAGCACTGAAAGGTCCCCAGAAGGTCTCCCCAGAGCCTTCTCTTCCTCAGGCTGAACAACCCCAGGTATTTCATATTTCAATGTTCTCATTTGTTTCAATTGCCTCACAGCAGCTCAAAAAAAGAGGCCAGGCTACACTAGGTGTGTGGTGTCTAGACCATTTCACTGATACTTCCATCTCCCATCTGCAGTGTCTGGGCCAGGAGGCAGCCTGGGCTGCTCCATGGTAGTGAAGACCCCAACTCCTGTGATGAGCTCCCTGTGCCCCTTGGAGCTTCCGTAGCCCGTGGACTGTCTGGGGTCTTCCTCCAAGAAGCTGATGACTTCCTCAAAGCTCCAGTTCCTGGAATGATGTGAAAACATCCAACGGTCCCAAACCTGCAGGATCCTCCTGCTCTGTCTTCATGCAGGAGTAGAGGGTGGGACACAACCTGAGTGGTGGGCAGAGCCACTTGGGGCTGCACCAGGGCTGGGAGGAGATCTCTCCTTCTCACACACTGAGGACGAAGCTGTACAGTAAAAACACTGATCTTCCAGTCTCAGGAAAAAGCTACAGCACCTACCAATCATTTTTATACCCGCTAAACAAAAGCTGACAATGAGGATTTATTGCTTATAATATTAAGTGAAGTTTAATTTAGACCATCTATAAAAGTCCCATTCCAGAGTGTTTCCCAAAGATCCTCGACGCTTTAAAATAAAGAGGACAAATACTGAAGTGCTCTCTGAATGTTATGGGACAATTTCCTTTTATGTTGCCATTCAGCGATGTTTTCTCTCTGGCTGGAACCCAACATTTCAATGAATTTTTCAGACTCTATCACGCTCTTTCCCTCCCAGGCTGCCAGATGATGCTCATGCGAACAAGCTCACCCTGGCAGAACAATAACCAACGCTCAGCGTCCTCTGGAAGCCCCGTGTCCATTTTCATCTCACACAACCGGGCACTTGTTCCACACGCTGAACGCAGCAAGATGTTCCATGGAGGCTTTGGAGCCGTGAACTCCTGAGCCATGAGCTCCTGAGCCCCCCTCCCCACCCTGCCAGAGGGGACAGGGACACAGGGAGGTCCCCACGGGCCAGTTCCACCATGGCGTCACCTGCCAGGTGGTTGGGGGTGGCAGGGAAATGGTCCCCGCAGGGTTTGCTCCGTCCGGGCTCTTGCCCCAGGCATAGCCCCACACGCTCCTCAGGTGAGCAGGATCATACCACCCTATTCCCAAAGCTACTGGTGGCCAGTCACAGCAGTTCCTGGTCTCCTTCAAGCCACTGGGAGCCAGGTTTCTGTATCTCCCAGAGTGGTGATGAGAGCGAGCCGTTCTGGATCTTAACTAACTGAGGGCTGTCACTGTCTGATGGCAGGTCCTGAGCAGCACCCAGCACTATTCTTTTGGTCTGGGTTTTGCTTTTCCTTGCCGGGTTTGTGGGATGCAGTGCCTGCCCTTTCCCAGCCATCTGGGGAGCAGGGGCTGAGGGAGCTGGGACATGGTCCCGAGGAGCTGGGGCCAAGGTCCCCGGTGAGGCAGCGCCCGTCCCAGCTCTGATGGGCTGGCTGGTCGTTTGCTGGGCGGGCAGGCAGCGCTGGGGCTGCTCGCAGTCGGGTCCCTGGATAAACAGAAAGCAGGATATGATCTGCTGGAGGCAGGGCTGGAAATGGCAAAGCAGTGACGAATAGCATTGCTATGGTAACTTCATCAGTTAAAGTCCTCTGGCTCAATCTGCTCCTGTTACCAGCATGGCTGGGAGGAGAGTTAGGGAAAAAATAGAGATGGGAAGAGCCAGCGATGAACTCACCTGAAGACAGTGAGTGCACCGGGCTGACGGGATTAATCGCTGCAGATGACTGGTGCTCAGTTTAGAAAGCACTGCTTTAAAAATATGCAGAATTGTAATTATGAATCAACACACGCTCTATTCCTAACGAAGGAGAAGTTGACAGCAAGGGCAGGTGCCATGAATTACGACTTCTCCCAGTGCTGGAGCTCGGGAGCACCCTGTGGCCCCTGGGCACTGAGCTGGCAGGTGCCCCGGCAGCCTGTGCGCAGGGGGTGCTGACAAACCCTATCTGGGGACTGGTGTCTGTGAGGTGAATGCCTCCATGAGTGCAAACTGCTCTTGAGGGTGAACCCGCAATTCTCACCTCCTCCTTGTCGCAGGCTGCTCAGTTCACCCAGTTACCCCAGTGCTAGACCAGTACCTTTGTATTCAGCCACAGATTTTGCACCTGGGTGGGGCAGAGCAGGAATGGTTTCATCCTGGTGGTGTGGAAGATTTCTTTATTCTGCTAATCTAACCTAAATATTAGACAGAAGATGACAGCTCTTTGAGGCGGATGTTTGTAGAGCTCTCAGCATTATTACTTTTTAATCTGTGCTCCTGAGACCTGTCTATGCCGTAGCTCCAGTGAAACTCCCTGGCAGGACCAGTTTGGTGCTGGAGAGTCAAACCCCAGGGACCCGCCGGGCTCGCGGCCAGGTGCCAAGGCTATGGAGCCACTTGCCGGGAGGAACTTCTTGGTGCCGCTGCTTTCTCAGCCTGGGTCTTCATAGGTTTTATAAAGGCAGCAACAGCCCTTTCCCTGGGAGACGGTGCCTGAAGCAGCGTGCGAGCAGGCGGGGCGGGTGACTCGAGGTGGCTTTGCTTGTTCATCTCTCAATGTAGTGAACTGGTGCTTCTAAAACACCCCAGAAATGATGGTAAATGTGTTTTAAAATTTTGTGACAGTGCATGCACAAATCACCAATTAAAGACTCCCTAAGTGCCCATTAACATGATAAGTCGTAACAGCTCCAAAAGAGACATTATTGTTTATCACGTCAGCGACCCGTGGATTAAGGACTCCCCAAGTACACATTGACAGGGTGAGCGGAACATCTCCGGAGCTGTTCTCCGCGTGCTGCAGTCAGCTGTGGAGAATGGCAGTGCCTGGGGGCCCCGGCAGCACCCAGCCCTGCACAGCCCTGGCAGCACCCAATGCCCCAGCAGCACCCACAGCCCCAGCAGCACCCACAGTCCCAGCAGCACCCAGTCCTGCTCAGTCCAGATGCCCTGGTTCTGACAGCTCATCAGTCTGCACCACTTTAAAATAGGCTTACAAACTAAAATCTCATGACTCTCCCTGTCCTACTCGTGCCCATCTTGCCGCATCAACCTGCAACAATTGGAGCAGGAACTTGATTTGTTTTAGAGCCACTGAAAATTATTGCACCTGCTGGTTTCTAATGGAGGCTTTTTACTTGTTTATTTGCAAATAGCATTAGTTTGCTTTTAGAATTCTTCACTTTGAATTGAAAAGCAGAGTTCTCCCCAGATCAGAATCTTATAGCCAAAAATGGAAGTGTTTGGAAAGGGCTTTTGCTGCCAGGGTGCCTTGTGGGAGCTGTAGTCCTGGAACACAGCCCCGCTCCCAGCACAGCTCCAGCAGCATTGCCTCACCCAGCCCTGGGACACACCACTCTCCAGATGACCACATCTGGCAGCTCCCACAGGCACTCCCACGCTTTGTCCCTGACTCCAGAGTTCCACCCAGGAACCAAAGGTCTCCATTTCCTCCTACTCCTCTTCCTCCTTTTGTTCCCACTCTGCTTCCAGCTCCTTGGCCATACCACGAGGAGGAGCAGCTCCATGTCCCCTGCCCTCCACCAGCACCATCATTCAGGGACCCTGGCAAGGCCAGGGGTGGCACAGGAGTGTCCAGTGCCAACCCCACAAGAGCAGGGTCTCCCTGAGAAGCGCTGGAGCTGCTCCCAGGAAGGTCCCCATCCCCAGATGGGGACATGTGCTCCTGAGCCAATGCGGAGCCCCATCAAGTGCTGCCTTCCCATCAGGATCCGGCCGGGCTCTGCCTTTTCCCAACAGTGCGAGGTGTGGGACACAGCTCCGGGTGCCACTCACCCAGCGGCAGGAGCCAAGCCAACGCCTCTGCCCTAACGAGGTAGCCGCAATTTGCTGCTCAAAGTGTAATGATGTCTCTTAATTTTCAGTCCCACTCATTACGAGCCAGGCCAACTTATTATACACAATATACAATTTGTGCAGGGAGCGCGAATTCCCAGGCCTATAAACATCCCATTTCCAATTCCAGATGCACTGACAGAGTTTTACGGTTCAATTTCTACTTAAACCCTCATACGCTGTCTAGTCCCATGAAGAGCTCTCGGCTTTAGTCTGCTCATCCCAATTATAGTCTCAGGACCTTAAGTCAGGCAGGATTCAGTCTGAATTCCCCAAATCTCTCCATTAAACAGATCTCTTCTTGTTAGAACCTATTTACTCAAGATGCAAATGACAGACTCACTACCCAATTGAAATCATTTTCATCCAGAGCCAAATAACACACTTTAGTCGTCTTGGCATGAAGCAGCGAGCTATTAAAAATGGGAAGGAAATACAGTCAGGCTACTTCATTCCTAGCTCCAGGCCTTCTTCATCAATATTTTACTTAGGGAGCCATAGCTCCATTTTAATGGGAGTCCCGTAACCAGCCAGATGGCAGCTTGGGCTACGTGGTGAGAGGCAGCCGGGGGCTGCGAGCACTGCGGCACCTGTTGAAGTCAGGGCCGGCTGCAGCCTCGCACCAGGACCGGCTCCATGGATGGGCAAAGCAGAGCCCCTCTGCCTCAGTGTCCCCGGTACCAGCCCTAAATGACAGCCCCAGCGTGGCTGGTTGCCCAACAGCCCCTGGCTCCAAAGGACTGCTGCCCACCAGGGCTTCCCAGGGGAACCAGGAGCTTTGGGGCCAGTGCAGCACATCATGGGGCTCGCTGGAGGATGCTCGTGGAAGGATGGTCTTGAAGGGATGCTCATGGAGGGATGCTCCCAGCAGGGTGGAAGCTCCTGACTCTGCCACCAAGTCATGACTTGGCCTTGTGAAAAGTGCCAGAGACCCAACTCTGAGTTTTGCTCAGGTCCCTCCCGAGGATTACAGTCAGTGCCTGTACCCACCTGCAGCCCCTTCTCTGCAGGAGAGGAGAGCCAAAGCGGGGGGCAGAAAGGAGGAAGAGGTCATGGCTGGGTTCGGTGAGCCCAGGGACAGTGTGTCTGCCCGCTGCAGAGCCAAGCTCCAGGGATTGGCTGCCGGCTGTTCCCCCCGTGCCCACAGCCCCTCGGCGAGAGAGGAGGCAGCTGGGGAGATAGCAGGCTCCGTTACGGGGGAAGAGGAGCCTGTTATTCGATCCGAGAGCTGCAGGAGCAGAGATGAATAATGAGTCTATAGCACATCCACTTATTTTCCTCAATAGTCAGACTTGGCTTCTTTCCCTTAGATCCAATACTAACAAAACTGTATTTGAGATTCACCCAAGTGTACAGTAACCATGCCAATGTGTTAGCAACTTACTTCTGGCACACGGCTGGTAACATGTAATTACACCTGACACCGTGCTATTTAGTGCTTTTCATTCAAATTAAGCAGTGCTCTTTGGAGTAGTTAAAGGCAATGTCTACTTTAAGCCTCACAGGAGTGCACGGTGTGTACTTTGTGTAAAAAAAAAAAAAAAAAAAAAAAGCACATGTACACACATGTGCACACATGCACGCACATGGGCACTGGGCAGCAGATCCCAGCCCAGCCTGGACTGTCCTTCCCCAGCGATGCTCCCACTGGGGCCACACTGGGGCATCCCTGTGATGTGCTCTTTGTCGTGTGGCTCCCGCCCCAGGCACAGCACCGATAACCCAAGGACAGGAACTACCTGGGCTCCCAGGGGCTGCAGGAGAGGCAGGATGGGCCACATCCTTACCAGGGTGAGGGTCTGGCAGGGCACAGGGATAGAAGGCAGCGTCCCCTGCTGCCAGGACGATGGGAGCAGAGGGGTGACACCGAGTTGTGCCATCGACTGCCGCCTCTGCAGGTTAGGTGAGTAACCAGCCTCCCAGTCTCAGCTCTGGTGCCAAGGGTGGTAACTGGAATAGGAGACAGCACCTAATGAAGCCATTCACATGCTGACGACTGGGAAGAGCAGGAGGCTTCTCCGAACCAGACTGCAGCCTTCGGACCCTTGCCAGCTGCCACGTGTCCTGGCTGCTGCGCTCATGCCAGAGAGGGCCTGATTCTGCTGGCAGATGTGTCAAGGCATCCTCCCCCGCTGGCTAAGCCACAAGACCAGCCCAGGCTCTGCCCTAGAGTGTCACCACTGTCCCGTCCCCAGGCAATGCAGCTCTCAGGAGGGTGGTGCTGGCAAAGAGCTGCGGGATTGGGATAGGGGCAGAAGGGTTTGCTGTGCCCGTTTCCTCCAGTCCCACCTGTGGGGACTGGTGAGCGGTGTCACCGTGCACTGTGAGATGCTGAGAGCCAGGAGCTTTAGGTGGCAGGGGCTGCTTTCTGTTCGTCCCCCTTATCCCCAATATTCTCGTTAGTGTCCCTGTTACTCTGGCTGCTGGCCATGAGGGTCCCTGGCACCACAGCTAGGATGTAAACCAGGATCTGCAGGGCAGTTGTGAAGCAGTGGGAGCTTTTAAGGGTTTATTTTTATTGGAACATTTTAACATTAAATCTCCTGTTAGACCAGCACTTTCTACTTCAATACTTTAAGCTGTTTCTGTACTTGTCACTGAACCTTAATGGGGGCAGAGCAGGGCTGAGTGCTGGGTCCTGCACCTTGCAGAGCAAAAAAGGGACTATTAATTAGTAACTAGTGCCATTAATAACACCCTCCGGCTCTCCTGCTTCCTATTGTCCCACCATACACAGGAACCACAGCCGCTGTGCTGCAGCGAACCCCTGGAGCTCCGCACCAGGCTGTGAACCTGGGGCCAAGGGGAGACCCCGACACCCCCGAGCAAGGGTGAGGGCAACCAGTGGGACAGAGCCCCCGGGGCTGGGGACCCCAAAGCCAGGATGCCTGGTCCCACTGTGACACCTGGCCCGTGCCCAGCCCTGCACCCTGTCACTGAGCCCTGGGGCTCCGCTGGGCTTCGACTGCCTCCCCTTGCCCCTGCGGCCTTGGCCCCTCCCCCTCCTGCCAACAACATTCAATCCCCCCCCGAAACCCCAATGG
>WTSP01013288.1:0-21042 GCA_025331215.1 Actenoides lindsayi | reverse complement strand
AAGGTGGCCGGCCCCCCCGGGGGGGGGGTGTGTGTGTGTGTGTCTTTGTTCCCGGCGTTGCCGCGTCTCCGTCCGCCGCGGCCCCCAGCCGCCGAGCGATCCCGCTGCTCCGCCGGGAGGAACGGGGCTCCCGGCCGCGGCCGCCGCTTCCCCTGTGCCACGCGGTGCTGGGCGGAAAGCGGCCGCCGCCTCCCGCGCTGCCACTGTCCCGGGGGGCTCCTGGGGCGGCGCGACCGGACTCTTACCTTTTCAGGCATCTTTTATCACCGTGTTCTGTCTTTCTGTTTTTGTTTTCTGTGTGCGTGAGGGGGTTTTGTGGGTTTTGTTACTTGTTTTTGTCGTTGGTTTTGATTTCTTTTTTATTTTAGTTGTAGTTTTGCGCCCGGGAAACTCCGAGTCGCGCTCTTCCTTTCATGAGATAAAAGTTGCCTTCTCCTCTCTTACACTTATCTCGGGATGCGTGTAGCGAAACGGAGTTAAAGGGACCTGCCAAACCTGTTGTTTACTCGGCGTTGCCTTAGCGCATCAAGCAGCGCTGAATCCCGCCTGCCCCGGGGCTCCCACAGCTCCGCCGGCGGCTCTCTCCTGGCGGGAGTGGCCCCGGTTCATCCTGCAAAAGAGGCTTGTCCCCGTCAGCCCGCTGCCGAGCAGTCCTTTGAGCCCAAATAATCATTTATAATTGCAAAAAAAGGTTGGAGCTGCACCCCGGCGCTGTAGTTCTGTAGGCAGCTGGTGCAGGATGCAGCCCCCTCAACCTGCTGCTCTGTGCCTAAAGCACGTGTTTCATGGCTGGACTGAAGGCAGGGCCTCCTGCCACTGTCTCCTTGTGGGTGAGGGAAGGAGAAGGCCTCGGGTCCTGAATTGAGCCCAAAACTTCAACATCGCGCTTGTGGTGGAGACCAAGTAACAAACTTGAGCACAACTGAATTGTAATGCTCTTTTATTTCAGCAGTGGTGGAAGGTTGTAGGTTGACAGCCATCTGCTTAACACTTTTACATTGGTGAGCCATGAGGGTAAAGGTTCCTCAGCAAAACCCCTTTACTGCTGTGTGCTTGCTTGCAAAGATGAGACTGTTTCTGTCAGCCATGTGCAGGGTGTGTGCTGTGGAAACCTCCTCCCTAGTCTGTAAATACCCAGATTCACTGTGTAGTTACAGCTCTTCTAAATAAAGAGAAAAATTTTACATGATCTCTGCAGTGCAGGGGTAAACAGTGAACTGGAGGCCTTTCTGCTGACACCAATGGACAATGAACTACTCACAGGTAAATTCCAGGTTTCTTGGTTTCTGTGGTAGAGAGTCAGAAAGTAACAAGTTGTGGGATTTTCAAACACCTACAGGCATGCAGCATCCAGCTCCCACTGAAAGTAGGTGGGATTGAGTGCCAGAGCCTCTGGGAAAAATTCCTCCTCCCTTCTTTCCCAGCCCTGAGATTCTCAAAGAGAAGCTAATTATCTTATGTTTGCAGTCTTTTCTTTAAAATTAAAACATCACTGACTTCTTCGTCAAAGATGTTAAGAGATGATAAATTCACGCAGGTTAAAAATAAAAAAAAAAACCCAAACATTAAAACTGACAGTTTGTTGTCTTACTCATACTGAACATCTCATTCTGTGTCACCAACCTCTCTGCTTTGCATTGATTCTTAACACCTGATGCTTTGTTCTTCTTCATGACCAGATGAACAACAGGCAGTCCTACTTCACAACTATCTTCTTCAGACTTGCGCCCCTTGTAGCACTTGCTTTTTAACAGAAGGAAGCAGCTACTCAGCTGGGGCTTGAAAACCAAGTGGTTAAACAGAACACATGGGTGTGACTCCCTTTCATGACTCAAATCTTTGCCTTTCTGTAGAACGTGCTCAGACCAAAGTCCAAGTGAAATGACCAGTAATATTACTTAAGGATGTGGAAACGTATTCTTTTTAATGAAGTGACTTCGGCTACTCTGCCAAATAATTACTACTACTGTGTAGTAACAGTCCCTGTCAGGTATGTTACCCCTTAAAAAATCCCCACAACAATCCACAAAACACGAAAAAACAACGGAACAAAAATCCCCAAACAAACACACAGCCAACCAAACAAAAAAAACCCACCCAAACTAACTAAGAGGAAACACAAAGCTGTTCAGTGTCTCATGATCTCAAGTGTCTGTGATGCTTTTTCAGGAGCAGGGGGTTGCAAACAGCATCAGAACAGCTGCAGTGACTGTACTCTGATAAGCATTGCAGACTGCACTCCTGGACTTGCTTGAGAGCACACTACGTTTTCCTTACAGGGCTCCTGATCAAGCTGAACATGGTGTTAGTTATGCAATGGGAGTTGCAGGGAGTAGGGGAAGTGTCTTTCAAGATAGAATGTTTGCAGGTGGGACAGATGTGGGATTTTTTTTAATTTTTTTTCCCCTATGCAAATCTTGCTGATTACTGTTTTCATGCTTTGGCCTCTCCCTTCTGGAGCACTAACCTCATGGCAGTTTAGAGGAACACCCAAGTGGCTTAGCCTTTCACTTCTCTTGTCTAAATTGGTTAGGTACTTATTTCCTACTGAAGATCAGCAGGTAAATAGGCTCCTTTGTGACTTGATGGCTTCTGAAAATTTCGAACAGAACAGCTTGTGACCCAGCCAGGATGCTGAGGAGGCTCAAACATAGTAAAGAAATGTTCATTTTGATTTCTGATACGTGCTTGGCAGTTGATGCCAGTTGCATCTGGTGTGTTAAAATTTCCCTGCAGCACTGAGCTCACAGCGGTAGCTGGACAAGTACTGGCAAAAGGGTGAGTTACTTGTTTTGGCAGAGGAAAAATTCCTGAAGATGTAGTTTTGACCTTTTACTGGTTTTGCTCTGCTCATCAAGTGAAAACTCCACAGGATGCTGTTTCATTCAGATGTGTCTGGGTTGTAGTGGCCAAATACAGCTTTCCTCCAAGTAAAGTTCTGGGTGGAGCAAGGAATGGAAGTGAGAGGAAAATCTGAGCATATAGGGGACCAGAAGAGTGTACAGCATGCGCAATTCTAAGGTTATGGTTGTTGGAAATCAGTAATTCTGTTTTGAGCTATAAGGACACGTAACACTGTAAAGGTGTTTTTGCAAACACTGAAGTTGCATTTCAGATGACTCCGGTTAGCTTGGTCTCTTACTTTCTTGGAGCATTCTGTCTGTGTGTATTTTAAAATACGCTTTTCTGGAGCCCAGTTCTAACTTCTGTTCCCAACTCTTTTTGCAATCTATAAATTCAGGGGGGAGGTCTGTTTACACTGAGTCTCTTGATATATATCAGCTTCTCTGTTGATGTACCATTCTCTGTCCTACAGTTGATTTTCAGCAGAGGTATTGCAGTTCATTTCAGCGAAGGGACAGGCCCAAGAATTTATTAGCAAGACAAGCAACTCTGCTTCTGGCGCCATAGACAGCTCTGGAAGCATTTTTCATGTGTGTGCATGTGCCTGGGTGTATGCACTTGCAGATGTAAAAGCCAGAGCACATATATTTTTTTTCTATATTAAGGCATCTGTTTCTCTTCCTTTAAAAGAAAAAAAAAAAAAGGTAGCATTTTGGCTGTTTCTTAGTTCCAATGAAGTGCTGTAGGGTTGGGTATTGAGATTTTTACTTATAGGAACCGGCTGCATCAACATATGCAAACTAGGTTGTACTTTTCTGTAGCCCAACTTCAGGGAGGCTGTGCCAAGGCTGTTTTGTACACAGAAAGGGAAATAAAATTCTTTGCAGGGGTTCTCTTCCTCGTACTGGCAGTTTTGGGTTGGACAAAGGGTGTATGATCCAGGGTCAGTAAGGAGAATGGGCAGAGAGGAAGGTATTGAGTAGCTGGATTGGCATCCCTCTGCTCTCCCATAACCCCAGGGAATGTTTTTCTTTCAGCTTTGGAAGAAGCAGGTGAGCATGTTCCTTCCGACTGGCCTGATAATTGTGTTACAAAGGGAGACATGCCTGCCTTCTAGGAATTCCTTCCTTTCTATTATAAAGAGGTTTCATTCTTCTTGGGTGATCAGAAAGAATGCAGAAGGAATCTGGAAAAGCAAATGAAAGTCTCTCAGCTTTTCTTACTGTAAAATCTAAAAGAGTTCAGAAGCTCTTCCCTAACTTGAAAACTTAATGAGCATCTGAAGCAATACCTCCTTTTAATTTAGATCATCAAATTAAATTTTGCAAAGAAAACTAAGCATCACATTCTAGTCCTGACAGGTAATGAAAGCACAAAACCATTTTCACACGTTTGATGCGTGCTGCTTTGTACCAGCCTTTCACAAATGCAATAAGCAAGGTGGGGGATTTTTTCCTTATTTCCCCACCTACTTTACTGTTCTCAACTCAAAATTTTTTTTGCAAGGCAGGTCTCTACTTTTGATGCTGCATTTCCAAAAGTGAGAGGACAGGGGAAGTCTATTCAAGTGGCTAAAGTAGTTGTTTAAAGCAGAACTTGGGGAATAACAGCTACTCCTTTTGCAGGTAGACTGGGGAGGAGGAGAAGGAAGACCTCTTTTCCCCTGATTTGGGGGAATACTGCTCCCCTCCTAGTGCAGGTAAATCTCCATTTCTACAGAATGACTGATACACTGCACTAGGATTTCTGATTCTTTGCTGGTGAGCTGTCCCTTTCACTTCTGTGCAACTGCTGGTATAAAAGATGTCATATATTGTAATAACATGCTTAAATTCAGCAAATAATAACAGTCTCAAATAACACTAATAACATGTTTAAATTTGGCAAAATCATCTTGTGTAATGCTTTTTAACCTCTGTGAAGTTACTTTGTTCCTACTTGCCATCTTTTTATCTGTCCCAAATTTAATGTGGTTAAACTTCAACAGCTAAGAGTCAGGTGGTATGGTAGCTGGCAGCCTAACTCCCTGCTTCTAATTTGAGAATGAAATTACAGAGCTTTCAAGTTAAACCTTTTAAAGGGCACAGTCTTATGTATTTCTAAGTACATGCTAGCTATTAAGCTCTGCAGCTGACAATATTTAATGTATAATTAATGGTCAAGTGGCAACTGTTTAGGATTGAACGTGTAACTGGACTGATGCCTTCCATTTATAAATGCAGTTAGATTTGATGCAGTTGTCGGAGAAATCTGTTTTACTTGTGGTTTTGCTACTAGCTCTCTTCCCCATTCAGGCGTGATATGTAGTAATACCATCGCTGACCATTCATCAAGTGGGAAACAGATGGCACTAGTTTCCCTTGTATTGAAAGATGTTGAAAGGCTGCTCCTGTGAGAATGGCAGCAATGGTGCAAAACAAAATATTTTCAGAGTGTGTGTGTGTGTGTGTGTGATGGGGTTTTTTTGCCAGAACATTAATTGTAAAATATGCATCTGGTTCTACTGTGGTATAAATACCAGCTGGTGACAGAGATCATCTCATCAGCATCTGGATTTCTGGAAGAAACTGGGTTAGAAAGTAAATCACATTGTTGATATCAGTTCTGTCTTGCCCTGTAACAGGATGTTCTTGCTGCTTAAGTTTTGCAGCACTGGTGAACCTCATGTCTGCAGTTAGTCTTAGACTTTCTAAAGAAAAGCACCAGACCACAGGCTTAATGTTGGAGCAGTCAAACAAAATCTAAAATTGCTGTTTGGTCATTGAAAATTCCCAGGTGAACACTCTGTTGGATCTCCAGAGGCCTGTTAAACACAGTATCCTCAAGAGACCATCTCTTGAAGAAGCATACTGGATGCTAAGAAACAAAATACGTACTTAAGTGTTTGTCTAGATAACACTCCGTTTTATCTTGAAAATCCAGGGATACTAACCAGGGATACTGACCTGTGCAGTCATTTGCTACGTGTCCCTGAAGCACAGAACTAAGCACAGAGTCATTCTGAGTCTAACCATCATCCTCGACATACCCATTCAGCAGGTCACTAGCTGGACACATCTTCATTTACTTACTACAGCTGCTCCTGGCCTCCACGCCAACATTGTGCTAATAGAGAGAGCCATGCATGTCTTAAGAAGCCTGGCAGTGTTTGGGGTGACATTGCTGGATATTTGCACAAGTCATCCTTGGGAGAACATGGTCCTAGTTTTATTTCTTGTGCTGCACATGTGCACAAAGTAGAAAGGATACAGCACTTCAAGCCTGTGGCAGACGGTGTGAGTTAGGATGGGGGGGGGTGGGGGGAAGGAAAGACCTTCTATCTATTTACTAAGCCTGGGGGATCTCCTTAGCATTCAGCTTGTGCGAGTCCTTTGCTGTCAACAGGCTCTGCAAGGGGTTTAATAAGACAAGCTTTTTGGAGAGTTGACTTTTGTCTTTTTGCATGTTTGTGCAGCCGTAATTGCAAAGAGACATAACCGTAGTGGGCACCGAGTGGTCTTGTATTACAATATGCTATGCTGAAATGTAAACATGTACACTTTCAGCTGGATAGGGGTTCCTTAATGGATTTTGTGTAAGAGTATTAACCAACAATATTCAATAAAATTTTTGCTTTTCTGTTGTTCCCAGGAGGCTGGGAACCTTGTGTGTTTATTTTGCAGCGCTGCCATGCTCTGATCTCCCCCTCTGGGGTGGGGGGATGTATTTTTACCTCTGTGTGGAGGACTGTGAGTAGGCTTGGGTGCTTCACTAGCTTTTACTGTGGTCCTGCAGAAATGCGCGGGATCTTTTTGCCTCGTGTGCTATCTCTGTCTCAGTAAGGTAAGCACAATGTTAGGTATGGTTGTTTTGTGGAAGTGTATTTGCGACCTCACCGTAACCTGCTGTTCAAATTATTTGATTGCTGTAATGATGTGGCAAGTCTTGGCACTGTAGACTGAAGATTTCAGGTTAATTTTATCTGTCCCCCTGGAGGATATTAGAATTATGTCCCTTAAATTCCTGCAGGTGGAAGATTTGGGGACACATCCCTATGCCACATACGTTCACTAGAAACCCAAGTTGCATTGCTGGGACTTGGCAGTCCCTGGAACTAAGAAGTGATGAGGAAATCTTGTGTTATTTGCATGGCTCTGTTTAATTTTAATTTTTTTTTAAAAGCAGAAGTTCTTAACAGTGAGAAGCTATTTTCATGGAGCTTCCTGCAGCCGGTGGCCTATCCCCTCTCTGAGCCATTGGTGTGTGATAAGCAGCAGAGGTGGCTGCTTGATCCCTGCAGTGGGGTGGTTGAGGCAAACCTTGCACCATGGTCTGTTTAAAAGGCAGCATCTTGGAACAGTCCCACCTAAGTTATGAGACAGATACTGTGTGGCCTGTGAGGACTTGCTGTGTGTCCAGGCCCAGTGCCAGGAAAGCACCAGCTTTACTCAGTTGTTGGTTTTGGTTTTTTGAAGTGCTGTGGGAGCTCTCTTTGCTTAGACAGCTTCTCATAGCATGCCACAGGAGTCTGCACAGGGCAGAGTAACTGGTGCCTGGGCAGTAGCTGATTTGGTGGGGTGGACATGATGTCTTGAAGGGGTCTTTGTCAGGGTGACTGCAGCAAATCCACTTGTAACTAAAAGTTTCTCCCTGGAAAACACCTCCACTGTATGTTACCTGCTCTGAGAGCAAATACATCCAGTTGTACTGAAAAGGATAGGCAGACCTCTAAGAACAGCATGGCTTTTGGCTTTTTGGTCTGGCGCTGAGTTTGCAGAGCTGGTGGTTAAGAAGCAGCAACTTAATTTCCCTGTAAATGGAATATCTTTTGCTCCGGAGTTGCTAGTGCTGACTGGGATTTGTGGTAGACACATGTTGAAATGTACCCCGGCGTCCTGCTCCCTGGCCCTTTACTAGCTAGCTTTCCTTCTCATGGAAAGCCAAGCAGGGAGGGAGGGAAGGAAGGAACTGAGCCTGTGCTGATACAGAGCTGGGATGCTCACCCAGGCCTGAGAATCACATTGTGATCCTGGGTCCCAGTGCAGACATGGCCATTGAGGGCTGGGTGGGACTCCACCCTGCTGGTTTTTAGAGCAGCTTTTCAGGTATGTCTGCCCAACAGCCTGGAGGTATGGCTGCAGCTCATTGAAAATGACTCCTACTCACTTTTGACAAAGTTTGGCATGGATGTTTTCTATAAACACCGGTGATGATGATGAGGCAGTTCCAGTGACCCAGGGTTCAGCTGCCAACAACTTACCTAGGAGCTCCATCGAGTTCACACGGTCTGTCCTGCAGCCTGTTTTGCCACATATGTGGGGCTTCCATTAGCCAAGCCAGCTGCACTCACCTTTGGGTTGTGCTGTTGTACATGTGCCCTTATATATATATTTTTTTTTTCTTTTAATAAGGAAGTGCATTCTAGGTGGATCTGCTTTTCTGAGGCAATGCAGGATAATCTAGCAGTTTTCTCTCCTGAATTATACTTCTTTTTCTGCGCAGTGAATTGCCCAGGTTTTTCTTTCAGTATCTAATATTGATAAGTAACACCAGTTCCTGGTTGTTTTCACAGGCTACAGCTGGGAGGAAAAGATGTTTGGCTTTCACAAACCGAAGATGTACCGGAGTATAGAAGGCTGCTGTATTTGCAGAGCTAAGTCTTCCAGTTCTCGTTTCACTGACAGCAAACGTTATGAAAAGGATTTCCAGAATTGTTTTGGGTAAGATTCTTTCTACAGTCAATGTCATGGTCAGTCACGGTGTTATCTCCAAGCCATGAACCTGATACGGTGTCTCTCTTGTTCTGGAAGGCTGAAAGATGAGGTTAGCAGAGGTGGGTGGTGGAGGAAGGCTGGCTTCAGCCTCCTCACAACTTTGCTGGCTGCAACAGGAGGGGCTGGATCCTCTGCTGCTCTGTACAGTACCATTTGGTTGTCTGTCTGTCATTGCTGCCCATGGAGAGCTGCTGCATATAGCAGTGAAGGGTCAGGCTTGTGCCTGTTCCACCTCACAGCGCGTTCAGGAATGTAGACCCCTCTCAGATGATGCGTTTTGCACTTGTTCCTTAGAGGTGTGAATTGCCACCCAAGGTGGTAAACAGCACAGGTCTATGGAGGTTTTCTGTGGCTCTGAAGAGTCAAGAATGTTAGACAAAACTTGATTAGTAAATATTTAGCTGTTCCAGCAGGATTCATGTAAAGTACCCTGCTTCAGGTGTTGGTGCCTTTGTTCAAATAGGGTGTATCAACATGTTATTAAGATTTCTCATTGGAAAACCATTCAGATGGAAAGTGAGCATTAAGTAATTAACTTCCCAATTAGATTATCTTGCACATAATGTTACTTGAAGGCATTGGTAAGCAAAACTAGAAATACCACTAATTTCTTGCATCAGCTGCTATTATCTTTTAACTTTTTTGAAATACTAAGAACTTTGAAATTTTGTATAAATTTGTGTCCCTGGATTGTTGACAAAGCAAAGTTTTCTGTGATACCTTGTAAGTATTTTTTACTGTTTATCTTAATCTTTTTCTGAGGCAGTAAAGATTTCCCCTTTGTGCTGCAATTTTCCATGAAATTATTTCCCCTGGAAGAAGTCTGCAGTGTTGAAAGATACTTTCCAATCTTTCTTTGCTTTCCAGTGTTGTTGGATTACCTCTCATCAAAATCCTAGACCCAAGTGGGACTTTGATGCATCCTATTAAAAAGTATATATGCGTATCAGTATGGCTACTCTTGTCTCAAATGCTTAACTTTGTATATGTAAATCTTTGCAATCTTGAGATATATTTCCTTCTCCCCTTTTTCTAGAAACACTCCTTTCATGTGCAGCTTTATAGTGCTTTGTGTTGACCATGGATTTTCATGCATAAAGCTGGTGCTGACAGTTTTTCTTATCATATTTCTTGGCTACTGTCCTTGGTAATGGAAAGACTGTATGAAGACCCCTTGCCTTGGGGTTTGGTTTTTTGTGTGTGGTTTTTTTTTTTGTTAACTACAGTAAAGAAGCTTGCAGTATACCAGGGCCTTTGGTCTTGTGCTATCTGAAATATGTTTGCCAAGGTAAAAATGCAGTCTTAACACTGAGCAAATAATGGCTTATCTGAGCCTGCCCTATTCATCTATAAATTCTTCAAAGTCTTCCCGTTTAAATAGCTGAAAAATTCTCCAGTGTATATTTCTTTTAGCGTGGATTAGCAGAACAGATGATTTCTGAAGAAAGCTCATTAAAGGGAGTGAGTATTGGTGTCATTCCAGTGACTGCTGTTTCTGCAATCTTATCCTATGCTTATGTGGGAGTGTTACATGGTGTTTGTTGCTCATCCTTGAACCTCTGTGAGAAAGTTAAGAGCTGAATAAGCTTTTGTTAGATCTGAGGTCTGTTCCTAAATGTACATTCAAGGAATATGATTATTCCTCTTTCTCCAGTCAAACCTACCAACTCGTTGAAGAACTGTATTGTTTGGTGGTAGTGGGGTTTTTTTATGTTTGTTTTGTTTTGGGGGTTTGGGTTTGTTTTGTGGATTTTATTTTTTTTTTTTTTTTAGGAAAAAAAAACCCAAAACCAACTGAGGGTGATGGGATTGTTGTTTTTAGTGCCCCTCTCAAGGCAGATTATGGAACCTTTTATTTCTACATGAAAGATTGCTTTCTGAAAGTGAGACCTGTTCTTTAAACAGAAGTGTTTGAGCACCCCAGATGAATTGTAATGCCTGAGAAACAGAATTTGAGAACCCTTCTTTTCCATCAGTTTTTATGCTGTTACTGTGATGGGGAGGTGTGCTTTTATTAACTGTTGTCAAATGATTTTTGATTTTGTTTTTACCAGGCTCCATGAGGCCCGCTCAGGAGATATTTGCAATGCCTGTGTCCTTTTGGTGAAGAGATGGAAAAAATTGCCAGCAGGATCCAAAAAAAACTGGAATCACGTTAGTAATTTATTTCTCCTACACCCCAAAACTAACTTATATCTGCCTTAGTCTATTCTGCTAGAGAGGGGAGGTGCTGGTGTGGATTTGGGGTTTGCTATTTTCCCCACACTCTCCCTTCCTACCCTCAGCATCTCTGAGTCCTTCCTGGAGTATTTTCTGTTACATGGCTCCTACCTGTCTTCATTTGGCTTATGTGCAGATGGTGATTATGCAAGCCCAGGATGGAGTCACAGACTAATTTACCTTGTAATTCCTTGTTTTCACAAGCTTATAACTTTGTCCAAAAGTCTCTTATGACACACAAAACATTTCAAATTTGGTCTCTATCCAAATCGGTCATCGTTGTGTGGTTTTTTGTTTTGTTCCTTTTTTAATATAATTTGAACAAGCAAAGTGACTTGCTCAAGCAACACATAAATCAATGTCGTTTAGTCCAATAATTACAGTGACTAATATCTTGCAGCTATTCCCACTCACATATTCTCTCTAGATATATCTAACTCAGTTTGGGCCTAGGGCTGGGAACATGATCAGGATTCTTTATGCATGTTATAATCTTTATTCGGGAAGCTTTGATGGTAATGGGAGCCAGAACTATGGTTATTACTACCAGTACCTTTTTTCAGAAGTAAAATTGATGGGTTTTTTTTTTAATTAACTCACAGAAACTGCCTGGCAGACACTCTTTAATTGAGCCTGTATTGGCCTCAACAGCTGTTGCTTGCTAAAGTGAATTTGTCAGAAGTAGGAAAAAGGCAAAAATTAAACTGAATGTGCTTTTTAAAACTGCTTTGCTGCATTTTCGTGCAGGCTCAGCCCCTTACAAACCAGACTTAAACGAAGAGTGCTGGTGCATATAATTGCCTTGGTTTAACTTAAATTAGGTTATAGCACTTGAAGCTAAGTCAGCATGGGGACCTTGACTGTGGCAGCATCTGGACATATTGCAGCAGTATTATTTGTGTGTTTTCTGTGTTGTAGGTGGTAGATGCCAGGGCTGGACCCAGTCTTAAAACAACATTAAAACCAAAGAAAATGAAAACTCTGTCTGGAAGCAGAATAAAGAGCAATCAAATCAGCAAACTGCAAAAGGAATTCAAGCGGCACAGTAAGTAGATCCACAGAGATTCTGGCAGTAAACTTTGGCCTCCCCTAACATAGCTTACTGTTAACTGGTGAAGCTGAATCACTAGATTCAATTGTACACTCACACTTGGGCACTCCTTGTTTTCACAGCCTTCTCATCCTCTGAGGGCTTGGGGAAGCATGGAATAAGGAGGAAAAGCTTGTGTGCAAGGTGGGCTGCAAGACAGGTGGGGGAGTGAGAAGCCTGGCTTGAAAGTGTAGGCAGTTGTAGCTTATGTCCCACGACTAAGTGACGTGTTTCTAGAAAGAACTTCTTGGGCAAGACCCTCATTGAGACTGAAGTTGGAAGAAGTTTCTCCCTGCTCTCAGTAATGCACTATGGCCATTTCTCTCTTCCCAAGAAGCACTGTTCTGCTGATGCTGGTGACAGTCTTTTTCTTCTGTATGTGTTTTCAACCCAGGCTTTCTATTTAGCCTAGATTTTTTTGCTCCCGCCCCCCCCCCCTTTAAATTCCTACCATATTTCCTCTGTATAGTTTCCTTACACCTTCCTTTGCCAGTCTCAGTGATTTTTTTTCTACAAGCACTTAGACTCTTCAAATAGATTTGGATTCATAGCTTTCCAACAAAGCCATCTGCCAGTTACACTCTAAATGTATGATGGTGCTTCAGGTTTTTCCTCTAAAGCAAAACTTCCAGCTTCTTAACTGTTGCTGACTTGGTCTTCTCTCTCTTTCAATTATCCTGCCTGGCCTGAAGGAAAAGCTCTCCAAAGAATCAGTAAAGGCCCTTACCTAAAGAGCTTGTATCTCCTCATTCACTGTGCTGTAGTTAATCTAATTGTGTTACTGTCGGTGCCAGAGATGATAACTGAAAGGTAGGTTCAGACCCTCTGTTAAGGCCTGTGTCTGCACTGAGCGTATAGTTCTTGGTCTTAATCCACCAAAAGCTCAATACTGCCCAGCCCATTGCACTAATAAGAGCTTTACAAGACTTCTGACTGAATGGCTGAGAAAGGAGATTTACAATGAAAGTACTAGGTCTGAAGCACAGATCCTCCATCATCTTCCGGTGATTCCAGACCCAGACTAGGATCTTGTTCAAATTGTGCCCTGCACAGGCTATATTTGAGAGCCAGGAACTGAAGCCTGATCCTGAACCTCCTTCCATTCCCTCATACACAATGACCCCCTCCAGTTCTGAGGCCTCTCTCCCAAATGCTGACAGTCTCTCCATTGAAATGGGCAGGGGCAAGTGAAAAATGGGTTGTTGTTGTTTGTTAGGCTTTTCTTGTTAATTAAAAAAAATCTGTCTCTGTTTCCAGTCTGCATGTGACCTTTCACAAGTCAGGAAGAGGATAAGTTTTTGGATGCATGGATTGCATTTATTCTTTCCCCTACAGATTCTGATGCCCACAGCACCACTTCAAGTGCCTCCCCAGCTCAGTCGCCCTGCTACAGTAACCAGTCTGATGATGGCTCTGACACAGAGATGAGTGCTGGGTCCAGCAGAACACCAGTTTTCTCCTTTTTAGATCTCACATACTGGAAAAGGTAAAAAGGAACAGAAGGTACACTCTGTGCAGATAGTGATTCACTTGAGGTACACAGTGCTTGATTCTTCTTCTTCAGGAATTTGCTGGTGATGAACTTAATGTGTTTTAAGGATATTATTTAAGTCATAGAATCACAGAATGATAGGGGTTGGAAGGGACCTCTGGAGATCATCGAGTCCAACCCCCCCTGCCAACACAGGAACACCTAGGGCAGGACACACAGGAACAGATCTGGGTGGGTCTTGGAAGTCTCCAGAAAAGGAGACTCCACAACCTCCCTGGCAGCCTGTTCCAGTCACTCTCACAGTGAAGAAGTTTTTCCTCATGTTGAGGTGGAACTTTGTGTTTCACCTTGCTACCATTACCTCTTGTTCTATCACAGGGCACAACTGAAAAGAGACTGGCCCCTTCTACTTGGCACCCACCTTTCAGATACTTGTAAACGTTAATAAGATCCCCTCTTAGTTTTCTTCAGGCTAAACAACCCCAGGTCTCTTAGCCTTTCCTCATAAGAGAGACGTTCCAGTCCCTTCAGCATCCTCGTACTTCTTCATTGGACTCTCTCTAGTATTTCTCTGCCCCTCTTGAACTGGGGAGACCAGAACTGAATGCAGTACTCCAGATGTGGTCTCACTAGGGCAGAGTAGAGTGGGAGGAGAACCTCCCTTGACCTGCTGGCCGGAGTATTATACATTATCTGTCTGTCTTTGGAAAGAAATGCCATGTGTTTAAGAAGTTTTCCCCTATCTCCATCCAGTTCTCTAAATAATAATACAGTTGCTGGAAAATATTTTTGCATTTTTGGGAGTAACAGATAATATTCCTCACTGTCATTATCTTGTCTTAAAACTGTTCTGTAGATGTAATGTGTTACCAAGTACAACAGTGCTCTCAGCTTGCCAGCAAAACATAGCATTTCATTTGGTTGACTTGTGATGATAGTCATTAAAAGAAGAAAAAAAACCCCACCAAAACAACAAAAAACTATCCCCTCAAAAACCCCCAAACATGGTGTAGGACAACTACAAGATTTCTGGGAGCTGACTAGCTTATCTTTTATTGCCTGTTGTTTAGCTAATTGCCCTATTGACATTGTTGTGACTTTGCTGCCTCCTCTCAAATGATGTTTGCAGTGCATTGCTGTCAAGGCTGGTTCAGCCCAGATAGTTGTTTATCTGAAACTTTTCTGGGAAGTAAAATGGGAGACTTAGTTTTGTATAGATATGGGGGGGTTGTTTTGCTTTTTTTCTTCTTTTTCCTGTGTTGTGGCGTGGTTTTGTGTTGGTTTTTTTTTTCCCAAAGCGGTGTTGTGGATTTAGACACACACTTGTTTTCTTTCTGAGCAGTCTTTTCCCTCCTGTCCTCTGAGCTGGAAGCTCATAAAATTAGTGTCTTTGGTCAAACTGATACTTTGCATTTCTGTAAATACTGTATACTCTAAACACACAAACGATCAGTCTCTCTCCCTGTCATTTCTTCCAGGCAAAAGGTCTGCTGTGGAATTATTTATAAAGGGCGTTTTGGGGAAGTCCTCATAGACACTCATCTCTTCAAACCTTGCTGTAGTAATAAAAAGTCTGCCACTGAAAAACCAGAACAAGAAGGATCCCAATCTCCTGCAATCTCCACCCAAGAGGAGTGGTGACTTCCTTGGATAGCTGCAGAAGGTTACACAGATCCTCTTATTCTCTGGAAAAATACTAGAAAAGTGACTGTTCACTTTGGACACCTGCTATGCTGCCAAAAGACTATTCCCTAGAACTGTTTTGGGTTTTACTGCTACAATTCCACAAACTCTGAAGCCAGTTTGTATCTTTTCAGAAAGACTGTACATAATATTTAAGATGCTGTGGAACACTTAGCAAAGCTGAATGCTGCTGCAAGGTTGTCTAATCTTCCCCCTCTACCCTCCCTCCCACTCACTTCACAAGTGAATATGAGGATGGGGTTTTGTATATTAAAGTATATGTAGTTCATGTTTCTGTATTGAAAGAAGCAGTGGTTCTAAAGCTTTTTCTTTTTTTTTTTTTAAAGTTGGTTGGTAACCTCCTTTAAATCCCCAAGAAAAATACTTCATTCTTAGACATTTGAGTCAATAAGATGAATTAATACATAGAAATAAGTCACCTCTCTACTTATATAAATATATATTTTTTTAAAGGTGTGGAGATCTCACCCTATACTACTGACGTAACAAAGACAAATATTTCATCCCTCTGATGTGACACAGACTGGTAAACTTCAGACATCTCTACTACAAGTGGTAGTTATCTGAGAAGGCCCCCAGCATGAAGTGCTTTTCAGAAGTGGTGGGAGAGCTCTCCTCCTTAGCTAAGCAGGAAGATTTACCTAAGAATTTAACATTATGAAATGGGAGACTACTTCGTTTTAACCCAGCAAGCAGACACCCTGGGCTTCATGTAGTAACTGACTGGTGATTAAGGATGGACCGAGAGAACCATCTCGACGCCCAAGCTAGGTGTAGATGATGGCCAAAACTGAGTAACTGCTATCTGTTGGCCCAGTGCAGCTGAAATGTGACCACAGGCTAGACTTCCTGCTGGTTTTGTGCCTGACATTGAACCAAACCCTTCACTAAGCAAATCAGGCTCTGGTCCAGGGACATAATCTGAGGTTACAGCCTGGGGTCTGGATTCATGACTGCTGCTCTGGAACCTTTCCTCTGCAGTGTTTCTCTGTGTTTAGGTTTTAGGGGTTTTTTTGTTTCTTTCTTTAAACAACCACCAGATCAATGCTTTTGTGAATACTGAATACGAAAAGTTCTGTTAAGCATGGTGCTGTGTTCAATCAAGGCAGCTCTGTTTGCATACGTGATCAAAATATAGTATTTCTTATATGGAATCCCAAACAAACTCGTGTGCAAACCACTGTGACACTCCTTCAAACTCCACTTTGCCTGTAAGGTGGAATGCTGCATATTAGCTCCCAATTGCTTCATGTTCCTTTTATGAAGGCTTAACTTCAGTAAGTTGGGAATTCTGCTTTTTTTGTTTGTTTGTTTGTTTCTGGTTTTGGGGTGAGGGAAGATTTTTCTTACTATTACTCTTTTGGGATATTCTACAATGGATTGCTACAAGCTTTCCTTTTTCTGAGAGTCATCAGCGTAATGCTGTGGTGGGTAGGGCTTAGGACTGGATTTTCATGTAATCACACTTCCTGAAATGGGAATGCTTAGCAAATGAAAATACAGGTAGGGAAAGGTAACGCAGGTTTTAAGAGGAGCATCTACCCTCAAAGTTGGTGTGTCTGGATTTTTTGTTTTTTGTTTTGTTTATTGTTTCCTCTCCTTCTGTTGGATAAGTCAACCTCTGGAGAGAAAGAACATCAGGGGAAACAGGGCTTTGACGTATCACAGCCTTACAGTTTAGAGCTTTCAGTGGTCTTATTTTGCTTTTCCTAAACAATCTGAGATTCTGAAGTGAGGACAAAGCTGCCTACCTTGCTTTCATCTGCAACCAGATAGGATCATAGAATTAAGGAGTTTTGGTTGGAAAAGGCCTTTTAAGATCATCAAGTCGTAGGTTTAATGGATACTTGCTTGTATAACAGCTTAACTAGGTTGGCCATGTCTCATAAGGGCTTGAGCAAGAGTCCCAGCTGGTTTGCAGGCACCTGCTTTCATTCAAATTTGTGTTTTCAGCATCAGTAATTCTGTACACCTAAGGCCGCAGTGTTGGTGGTAGGATGTGCTCTGATACGGATCATCTCTTCTGTATTTATTTATTTATTGCTAGATTTCAACCACCAACTACTTCCCCTATTCCCTCCCACCTCTTCCATTCCTGGTAGTAATGCAAAATGAACTGTATGTAGTCATGCACTTTGTATTAATGTATTAGAAATCTATGGAACCTGTTTTGTACTTTTATACTGTTCAGACACTTGTAATCCAAACTCTTTTTTTTACTAGGGTAATGAATAAATTTAGGCTTATTTAGAAAATAAACAATTTCTCTGTTTATTTCAGCTCTGTTCCATTAATTAGACTTAACTGTTTGAACCAGCCCAGGCAACCCATGTCTCTATTTGAAGAAGACATCAAGACTTGTTTGTTTGGTTCTTTTTTTGGGTGAGAGAATTCTCTTCCTGTTTAATTTGGAAAGAAGAGCAGAGCAAGGGAAAGTTGATGGTGTTTATTATGATAGACAGCTGTCTTGGGGCAGAATTACAGAGCTTTCCCTTGGCACTGCATGTGTGTCAGGCATTCCTTTACCGGGAATGGGTGGTGCTGACATTTGGTGTTCCCAGGGGGTCTTGCTCTCTGTCTTGCTCACCAGCGTTCAGCGAAGGCCAGCTGAAGCAGCAGTGTTGAAGGGTTGATGCTGACAGCATGTGGAAATGTCCCTTTCCAGATCCAGCGGGGTCGGTGGAAGAGACTAGTGAAGCTGGGGCCTGGAGTGTTTCTTCCCACAGCCCCCACCGCCCTGACAGGCGTAGTCAGCTGGATAAGCTCCACAGCAGACTGGTGGGAGCAAGGTCTCTGGCAGGAGATGGGAGTGACTGAGTTTAGAAGACGGTGAGGCTATTCTCTGGTAATAGTGAAAACATTGCATGCAACCTTAAGCATGATGGCTTGTTCTAAGAGGCTGGTTTGGACTTCAGTGAGGACACTGATTTATTCCTGCTATGTTGGCTATTTTCTTACAAACTGAGCACAATGATAGAGGTTTGTGTAGAAAACATTTCAGTGAGAGCCCTGCACAGACTGCAAGACCCCATGATTTTGGTATACTAGCATCTGTTGGACGTATTTACATCATCTGCTGTAGATGCCTAAACATACTTTGGGTATGATTCGGTTCGCCTAAACCAAAAAACTATGTAAAGTCACAGAAGAGAAGCAGGTGCATCAAAAGGTGGTTTAAACCTAGTGTGTATCCCACTCTTTGCAACTTCACCCTTTTTCAAATAACTCATTCCTTTTCCTTCTCTCTTTTACACTGCTGCTGCACACCCATGACTACAGGTACTGTCTGGGTAACTTCCAGATGCTGAGAACATCATGGTCAATGGACCACGGGTCCCTTTGTGGGGTAGACAACCTAATGGAAGGCTACAGCTGCAGAGGAGGAAACTCCTATGAGAACGCTGGTGAGGCAGGACTTCACATCTTCAGAGCAATGTGAAATGAAAGGAGGAGGAAAAATCCTGGGTAAAGCCCTCCTGTGCTTCACCTGAAACAGTTGTCAAGAGTGCAAGCATTATAAAGATGTCTTGCAGAGGATCATACTACGCTCAAAAGATGAGAAAAGTAAGGTGTGTGACAAGAAGGTATTTTGCTGAAGGTCACCAATGGACAGGGAGTACCATGATTTCCAAAGTCTGAGCTGAGTTCCTGGTGCTTCTTTTGAAGCAGATTGTTTGCTTTTGTATAGTGCTCCATGAAGAGTAATTTTATTCTGATTGGTACAATGTGGAAACTTCTTCCTCTCTGACTTCTGCAACACTGAGCCTATAACCTGCTTTCTGAACAGATGACTGGGTGCCATCCAGCCCCAGTGATTAAACAGTTACAACAGTTACGACTCTTCTGAAGTGATATCAAAATTCAGCTTCAATATAACGCAAGAAAAAGGGATGCTCCTTCTAAGTGGTTCTTCTAGCACATAATGCCATTTTTAGGTTGTCCAGATGAACGGTAAGAGTGATCTGCCATGTATTCTGCAGACGTGGTCCTGTGATGGCCAACACAGTTCCCAGTTTTGGGGGTTTTGTTGGGTTTTGTTTCCTCCACGTGAGGATCTGGCCACAAGGGGGAAAAGGAACACGTATCCAGGTCCCCTTTTTCAGACACTGGAAGTGGCACCAGAGAAATGCTGCGGGCTTTCTCCATATAAATAGTCTACAGTAAACACAAAACCTGTGTTTTCTTGCAGGATAACGATACCTCAGGTTTGTAAATGTGTTGAGGTATCTGTTTGGTTGCATCATGTAGCAAATCCAGCTTTTCCAGCAAACCCCATTTTGCTGTTTGGAGGGGAGGTCACTGTTTGCATTTCTACTGGAACATTCGCGTTTGCCTTGACCTGAAATGGCTTTGAATTCTGTTGGTGCAGAACAGGTAAGTTACATGGTTATGGGCCTGCAGAGGAGAGGGAGTGACATCCTCTGGGAGAAAAAAAGTGATGCACAAAACACTTGCGTACAAACAGATCCTGAATTTATTTGAAGGGAACGTGGCACTAACATTTCATGCCATCTACCACAGAGATTCTAAGTTTTGGTTTTCTTTAATATTTATTAACGAGAGTTATTTGGAGGATACTTTCTAATGTAACAGAGAGCGACATTCTTGCTACAGGAGTCCATGACATCTTTGGCCCAGCCTCCTGCCCAGTAAAAGATTGACTGGAAAGGGACAGGCTGCCCCAAGCCTTCTGTTCGGGGCATGGGAAAGGGTTATTTATGATGCTGTTCAGCCCTCACCATTGGCTGTACACTTCTCTTCACCACAGATGCTGTTTCAAATAGTCTCAGCCTTGGTGAGAACCTGGCCCCAGGTCTCTGCTGAAGCACAGCACAGTACGGGGACAGCTGGAAATAGCCTGGGAAATCTGCTTGTCATGGATGAAACTGCTTAGAGATTTGAGAATCGGTTGCTTTAGAGGCTCCAAAGAGGTGCGGTGAAGGTGGCCGTTATTGTTGATGTCTACAACGTGGCCTGATGATACCAGAGGAAATAGGGATGTTTATGAGGAGGTTTAAAAGCGCAGGTACTCAAGAGCACTCCAGGAGGCACCAGGGCAGGCACATGCTGCCAAGCAGCCAATGCAGCAGAAGAAAGGGCAGGGAATTGCTTGAAAGAGTCCAGCACAGAGCTGCAAAGATGACTAAGGGAGCGGAACATCTCCCTTATGAGGAAAGACTGAGGGAGTGGGGTCTCTTCAGCTTGGAGGAGACTGAGGGGTGACCTTGTGAATGTTTATAAATATGTAAAGAGTGTCAGGAGGAGGGAGCCAGGCACTTCTCAGTGATGTCCAATGATAGGACAAGGGGCAACGGGTGCAAGCTGGAACATAGGAGTTTCCATGTAAATAGAAGGAGAAACTTTTTCCTGGTGAGGGTGACAGATCACTGCAACAGGCTGCCCAGGAAAGCTGCGGAGTCTCTGGAGACATCAAACCCCTTCTCCTCCACAGTGTTAGAAAGCAAGGGGATTGGAAACTCCGATTTTTGTTTTACTACTCCTCCTCCTCCTTTCAACCCATGGGTCCTTTATCCTTTTCCTGACCCTCGTGCTGGGGAGGGGTCATCAGGTGGTAGAACAACTGCTGTAGTTTAGTCACGGATACCGGCTAAATGTAGACCCCGAGGTATCTCAGAAACCTAAAGCAGAGTTGGACATAGCCCAAAACCTGGTCTGGGGGCTGCAGGCCTGGCTCCACCATAGTGCCCAGCCTCTGGTGGTTGGATGGGCCCGAAGGCCTTGGGGCAGGAGCACACAATGCAACCACAGGACACTATCTCCTGAGAGTAGCCTTCCGGCAGCCAGGCTTCCTGACCCGGCCCCGCCAGAGCGGGCTGGTTGGGCGGCCCCCGGGGCGCTACCGTCACCGCCTTCCCTTCGCCGCGCTCAAGATGGCGGCAGGAGCGAGCCAGCCCCGCCCCCGCGGAGGCTCCGTCCCC
>WTSP01013284.1:0-55003 GCA_025331215.1 Actenoides lindsayi | reverse complement strand
CCCTGCTCACTGCAGGGGGGCTGGACTAGATGACCTCCAGAGGTCCCTTCCAGCCCTAGCCATTCTATGATTCTATGAAAAAGGGTGAAGAGAGGTTTTTTTAATTTTGATACAGGTATACTCAAGGAAAAAAGTAATTAAGAGTAGCACTTAATAGCAATGAGGAAAGCATACTTTTTCAATCAAAGCATGGTTCATTTAATTACAATCAGTGTATTTGTGTCAAGCAAATTACTAATGGCTAAAACATCTTACCAGCATTACTGGAAACTACCAATTGCTACTTGGCCAAATGCAAACCACCTGCTAGCTTTAAGAGAAGCAAACCTTGTAAGGAGAGGTATTACTTTTGGCTAGTATAGCTGGTGCTTAACTGGAGAATAAAAACCAACATAACAAACAAAAACAAACAAACAAATAAATAACCAAAGAAAACCCCAACAACAAAACAAAACAACCTCCTAACTCTCCAGAAAATGAATTCAATGAAATAATTTCATCTAATTTTTAGAGCAAGCTGTTTGCAAGGTCCAGATGAGGCTGACAGCTGCTGCTGAGTGGAGGAGCATGCTCAATTACTGCCTGTAAAACAGTGAGTCCTGGAAGCAGATGCGAGGTTAATTGTACACTATCAGAAAACCACTCTTTCTACTGGGTATGTGATTTATTATTTTTTTCATATCCAGCCCTTCTTCATTTTTCCCCCCCCCCCCCCATACCCAGGCGATTTTTTGTTCTGTTTTGGAAGGGCTGTTTAGAGGCTAGAAGGATGGGTTAGTAGGTGTCCAGTAAATTCAGCAAGCAGACAAAGAGGCAAAAAGATGCAAAGAGAAACTAAAATTGTGTTGCTTTGGTTTTGTGTGACACTACTAACTAGTATGTTTAATTTGTATGTAACTTTTCATGTCAAATCCTAAAGAAATAATGATTTTTTTTTTACATGATCTCATGGGGATAGTCACATTGCATAAAGAAATGTACAGTGCAACTTGTTTGCTGACAGCAGATGCAATCCCAAATTTGTCAGTATCTATTGATGAAGTAAGTTAAATTACAGAATCATAGAATCATTAAAGTTGGAAATGACCTTCAAGATCATCAAGTCCAACCATCTACTACATATTACCAGGAACACTAAACCATGTCCTGAAGTGCCACATCCATTTTTTAAACATCTCCAGGGATGGTGATTCCACCACCTCCCTCCCTAAGCAGCCTGTTCCAATGCCTAACCACTCTTAATGAGATATTACTTAGCTGATTTTTTTTCTCCCTTCATAAACCTATGTTTAAGCAAAATTTAGGACTCCACATTCCATACGCATAGATATCGGCATATACTAGTCAGTCAGTTACAGTTGTTACCAAAATGACATAACCAAAGAAAATGCTCATGGAATGGTACAGAGGTGAACAGCAGCCTCAAGCCACCTGCCGGCCCTGGGAAGGCTTTCCTCAGAGCCGGGCTGGGAGCCTCACCTCTGCCATGCTTGTCCTAAGCCTCATGGCCCAGCCGTGCACAGAGCAGCAGTTGCCATCATCTTATCTGCACCTTTTACAGTATTTTCATTTCAAGCTTCAACAGGAGGAGTTAGTAGCACTACACAAGAAGCTTGGTCCAGTCAGAGAAAGGCTCAGCAGGCTCCTGCTGCAACAAGCAATTGCTCTAAGTAAAATATCGAAAACTCATTATCTCTATCTCTCCGCTTTGCTGCTAAATAAACAGCTTGTTGTTCTGCCTCTACATCTTTCCATTACAGCAGCTGAGGGGGTGCAGGGGACCGCAGGACCCTGGGCGAGGGTCTATCCGGGAAGGAAGTTCCTGACCCCGATGCGGAGGGTGGCGAGCCCGCTGTCAGCCACAACAGCCCCCAGGGGGCAGGCCCAGCTCAGCAAGGCTCTGGGGCCGATGCTGCTGACGATGCTGACGATGCTGCCGCTGCTGCCACCCCGAGGGGTGGGCCTAGTCACGAGGCCCGGAAGAGCGCGGCGGGCGCGCGGTGACGCCACGCGACAGTCCGGCCAATGCGAAGGCGCAGCGGCTGTTTTTGAACGCTCGCGAGCAGTGAGTGCTAACTGTCTGGCCGCGCGCGGCGGAGACCCGGCCGCCCCTCGAGCCGAGCGCGCGGGTGGCGGTGGGTGCCGTTGCCGGTGCCGTTGCCGGTGCCGTTGCCGGTGCCGGGCATAGCGGGGCTCTGCGGCGGGAGCGCTACGGGCTGCTGGGCTCGGCTGCAGCGCCATAGCAACTCTGCCGGGCTCTCGGGAAGCTGCTGCCCTGCGTGGGAGGTGCCTGGGGGCGGAAACGCCTTTCTGAGGAGGTACGGCTGGACCGGTGGGTGAGTGTCAGCGAGAGGCCTTCCTTCGCTGTTAGAGGAGACGCGGGCTCGCTGCTGACGCTTCGGGGTACGCACCCGCACAGACTTCCCCTGTACCCGTGGTGCCGCCCCGATGTGTTGAGAGGCCTCGGCCTCGTCTTCGTCTTCACCGCGGACACCGTGCATTTTGCAGTTCTGAAACTCTGCAGTATTGGTAGTAGCCACGCTGCAAAAATTGTTTTGAAAATGGCTGTAGCTGTGTGTCTTTTTGTAGTTGTGGGTCTCTTCTATGTGTGTATATGCAACTTAAAAATACCGTAAGCTTTACTGTCGTTTCTCTGTTCCTTCTGGTATTGGGATGCATTGTACATCACCAGCTTAATGAATTCTTCACCCCATATATTTCTAAAGGTAGAAGATGGCTGGATACTTGAAAAAGACCTTCAAAGATAGCCTGAGTGATATAAAGGAGCGAATGAAAGATAAAAGACATCAGAAATTGATACAGTTGGGTAAAATTAACCAGACCTCCACTGTAAAGTGCAAAATACCAAGTAAGATGCTTAAATATCTCAATAGGGGTTTTGGGGGGGTTATGGGTTTGGGGATTTTTGGGGGGGGGAGGCTTTTTGGTTTGTTTTTTTTGTTTTTTTAACTGAGTTAAGACTCACTGTTCCATTGCAGCCAACAGCTCCAAGCACATGAAGAGCATCCAAGCAAACAATCGAGCTCTAGCTCAGGCTTTGCAAGAAGAAAAGCTCAAACTGAAGGATGCCCAGGCTATCATCCTTCAATTAAGCAAAGAATATCACGATCTGAAGGTTCAGATGCTTGAGTTGCAAAGATATCTTAGGTTCAAGGAAGAAAAAGGACTTGTTGAGGTATTTTTAATAGTAATAACTTTGTGATTTAGTGAAGCTGAACATCAGAATTTGCACCAATCTGTAGATATCTTTGTAATCTTAAATGTTTCGTAGCAAATTAAATCAAGATATAAAACTTACTTTTTTAAAAAAAATATTTTCAACCAATCTGCTCAGTAACTTTTTTTTTCCTGGCTACTCTTTCCTTTTTTTTAGTTAAAATCTGTCTTCTTTAGATTTTATTTTTTTTATCACAGTTGAAGGTACCTGACACAGATATCTTCAGGATTTAGTCATCTCATAATACCAGTAAGAAATTATGACATTGGTAGTTGATACTAGAGCATGACAGTAACACTGTTATTTTCCTTCTTTTGTCCCTTAGGATCGACTGTCAGCCTTAAATGAGATAATTTCAAAAGTTTCTCAGAATTTACTGGACTCAATTGATCTCCTTGGCCCAGTAAAGGATTTGTGCTCTATAAATGTAGTAAGTATCTTTTCCTCTTGAGGGGCAGGATTTCTGTTAATTCTTCGCCTTACTCCTTCCAGCACAGATGCATGTAGTTTTTGAGATCTGAGCCTCAGTTTGGAGGTACAAGTAGTCCCATAGTTCCCAAAATGACATGGGGTCCACACCATGGGGGTATATAGTAGGTTGTCAGTGAGACTGAGGCTCTGCTATGAGGTGGTCGGGGTACCCTGATTTTGTATGGTTTTGTATCTTGTTGCTTTTACTATCCTCTCAATTCCTTCCCCTGTCCACTATCTGTATGATTGGGCTGGTGATGAATGTGCTGACTTGCAGGAGCAGAGTATGAGAGATCCTACGGCACTGTGTTAGCCAGCTAGAAAGAAAAAGAGTCAAGGGCCTCTTTGGCCCATCTGTGGGTAACTTTTGGCTGTTGTCTAAAACTTGTATGTGAGGGAAGCTTGGTTCAGCTATTTAGTCACTGTAAGATTTATTTTGTTCACAGAATCAGAGAATGCTTCCTGCAGTGATTGAAAATAGTTCCTGTGTTGCAGGACAAACATGTTCAGTGTAAGTATCTCTTATTAATAACTATTTATATTTGAAGAAAGCTTAATTTTCTGACTGGAAAAAGAAAAGAAACCCAATATAATGAAGTAGTTCATTGTCATCAATTGTCATTCAGCAAATACTACCTTTGATATTTTCTCTAGGGGATCTCTACAGTGTGCTGATGGAGCACTTCCAAGTGGGATGGAGGCTAACGGTGATAGAAACGAGTGGGCCCACTTTGTGGCTGACATCTGCGAGGAATCTGACAATGCCATTTCCTTAATCACAATAGTTCCAGACAAAGGTAACTAAATCAAAGTCCCAGTTGTTGCCCTATTCTGAGTTGAGAAAACAAATTGTGTGTATAAGTTTAAAACATAATTACTGCTCTTGAAGTAACTGCCAGGTAAGTTTCCACTCATTATCTTAAAGGTTAGATATTAATGTTGGCAACTGGTAGACTTTTTGAATGAAGATGCCTAGCACAATGGGGGAAGAATTTGAAAATGTTTTGTCTTCTGTATGCCTGCAATCTAGTTTCATTCTCTACCAAACAGTTCAACAAAGTTATCTCCAGTCAGGCATTATCATTTATGAAATCAACAATTGTTAACAAAGCAAAATACTCAGAAAACTAAGTGACCTGTAGATAACCTTTCCAAACAGAATAGTTTAGAGGAAAATCCTAATGTAGTATACTTAACTGCTTTCTGTCTGGAAGCTGCATTGAACAGGCTTTGTCATTATTGCAAAATACTGGTTTATACAAATCTCAGGAGAAAAATCTAAGAATTACAGGTTCAAAATTTGCACAAATCCTTAGGTTGTTACTATAACTTTAATGTGACTGACTTTTTTTCTTCACTTAGAAGAACAAACACCCAGTTTTCATCTGGACAACATAGTGTCAGAGCTGGAAAATGTGTCTTCAAGTGGAACGGATGGATTTGGTAATGTGTTACCAAAAAATGTGTCTACCAGGCATCGCTATTCAAAGATACAAAATGACGATGGACTTTGCACTGGTGTCTTGGACCATTCAGAAGCACCTCATTCAACAAAAGAGCTTTCTGAAAAGAGTGAAGATAGACTTGAGGAAAGTCTAGAAGAGTGCACTGTAGAAAACATAAATTCAGATATTTTGCAATTGAACATGATATGCTCAGAGTTGGCATTGAGGCAGAGGGATTCTGAAACTGCACAGCTCAACTTAAACAATAACTCTGATCTTAAACAACATGAGTGTAAAAGCAGAGAAGACTCTCAAGTAAGGAAAGAAAAGCATCAGAAGGGAAAAGTGGAATGTCCTAAAAATACTTCCAGAAAAAGACCAAAACAAAGACAGAAAAAAGAGGCTTCTAAAGAGAAGTTGGATTTCTTGGGTGGCTCTAGCGATGCTTATGACTTTAATTTTGAAGAGAGTGTCCATGTTACACCTTTTCGTCAAAATAAGGTGAATGACACAGATACTGGTGTGGATAACAAAGGTGACTTATCTGAAACTGACACCATTGAGTTGAGTGATACTGAAGAAGATTCAGATGATAGCCTCTATGAGCCTTACAAGAGTAAGTCAAAAAAAAGGAAAAGTTTAGTGGACAAGAAAGATACATCGCCAGTCCATGCAAGGCCAAGGTCTAAAAGATGTTTGGCACAGCGTGAGCAGAAACTCCATAGTGGAAAAGAGACTGAAAGCAATAAATCAAGTGACAAGTCTATTGGTAAGTGTAGAAAGTGTTTTGTAATTGGTTTTGTTTCCTTGAGAGATAACATTGTTTAAGGGACTTGGACTTTTCTATTTTTGCTTTTTTAATAAATACAAACAGAATAATGTTATAAAACTCATTTGATTCAGTCTTCTGTGGCTTTTTCCTCGGCAAGAATTTGAATTAAAGATATGTTTTAAGAAATTGGTCAACAATGAATAATGCTGTATTTTAGATGTGTTTAATGATGTATTTAGAGCTGAGGAAAAAGAGGAGTACAAGAGTATAAATTGAGAGAGAAGGAATAACAAGTCAGACTTAATTTATTTTTCCAAGTTGAAATCCTGTATATTTTTTTATTCTCTTATGTATTCTTAAGTGGAAAGATGAAGATGATAGCTATAGCTGAGAGTTACTTGACATGTAGTATGTTCATTGACATTCTCTTTTAAGCTACCTTGCCTGAATTGTCTTAAGTATGCCAAATTTCTTCCCAGGGCGGCCTGAGCCATCTCATCATCTCTGTGATGTTACCAATACCACTTTATTGCTCCCTAGCACTGGGAATGCAACTGTTGTCCCAGAAAGTGAAGAACCACGATCTCCAAAACGCAAACGAAGCTGTACTCTTGCTGTGAGCTATAAAGAACCAAGTATTGCAGCGTAGGTGTCTTATTTTCCAGTTTGATATAAAGTTCATGATATTTCATTAAAAGAAGGACTTGAAGGGATTATTTAAATACTGGAAATAAGTTGTTAAAACATTCAAAGAGGTCTGGTGTTATTAGTACAAAATAGTTTGTATGAAATCGAACTTAGGTGAAAGTTGATGTTTTAAGTGAGCTGGGGAACAAAATTCATTTTTGCTTTTTTTTTTCCAACAGGAAACTCAGGAGAGGAGATCCATTTACAGATACAAATTTTCTGAATTCTCCAGTTTTCAAGCATAAAAAAGTTGCTAAGTGCCATTCTCTTAAGAAAAAATCCTTATCAAAATACAATGAGAAATTTGTCAGTTGTCGTTGAGATTTCCAGTCACGATGAAAAAACCATGCTTGCTCCATGAAGAAAGGATATCTTTTATCTAGGAAACTACTGTTGCACAATCTCTTACACAAATATGCAATTATTTCTGAGTCTAATGTTAAGGATATAAAATTAATGGGGTTTGTTTTTAATTCAGTGACTTAGTTTTAATGACGTAGAAGAGATAAGACTACTGTTTATAACTAAGCTGTTTCCATCCAACCTCATTCTGAGACAGGGCATCCCTACATTATTGATCTGTGAGTACCTCAGAAATGTCTTAGGGAAAAGGTGGTGAATGTAACTTTATGATTTACACCCTGCTTGATCTTATAGTGGTTGGTAAAGGTGAACTTTAGGCACTTAAGATCAAATTTTTGTTGTTTGTGTCTTTGGGTGGGTGGGAGGTGGTGTTAATAAGTGTTTGTACAGATGTTGCCTTAATAACAGTGTTTATTCCAATCTTGGGTTTTTAACTGTTGTAGTTTCATGTAGCTCATAATAAACTTCTTGGAAACATTCAAACAGCTTGGAGTTGGTTGGTGTTCTTTCTGCATTTTTTCCATATTCTATTATGTGGTGTAAGTGTTGTTGAGAAGCAAGATTGCTAGGTGTAATTTAATTATGTAGCCACAGTGCTCAAAATGTAGGGTTGGTTGATACTACTATGAATGAAAGTTATAATCAACCAGATACAAACAAAGCAAATTTATCTGTCTGTGAAGGTTGGTGAAGAACACTCTGTTTTGGTGGAGTATAACATAAACTGCTCTTATGGGACTTCATAATAATTTTGGTCCTGCTGTGCTAAGTCCTTTTACCAAAGTAAGATCTGCCACATCTAAACCGGTACCATTTGGTACCACAATAGGCAGTATAAGGGAATGTACAGTATGTTTGTTATAAACTGTCCAGCAAGATTTCAAGGTTGCACAGCACTCAAACTAGAGAAACATTTAAGAAGTATTAATGGATATATGAATATGAAGAATACATTCAAAATAAGTAATGAGAAAGTACAAAGATACAGGCTCTTCATTTGCCTTGCAAGATTGCCTGTCTTACCTGTCCTGCTTCAACAGGTGTAAGATACCTCCCTTTCTCTAATAAAAATGTATAGTGTTTATTAGTGTTTTACTAGGTAACTTTTTACACAACTCTCTCAACAGTAATAATAAACTGTAGCTACTCTCTGTATTAATATATTTGTTTAGAACACGGCCTCTGAATGTTGAAACTGAACCTTTGATTTCTATCTTAAAATTCTAGCTCTGGTCCTTACCCTCTGCATTCTGAAAGCCTTTAGTATTATAGGAATTTAAGCAGAACAATTTTAACTTCACATGCTCTCTTCTGTCAGAAAAAAAAAAGCCAGTAACAGCTGTTTATCAGGGACAGAAAAATAACAATGTGATAGTAGAGCAGCCCATAGATTTTGTGGTGCGTCGGGGGGTTTTTGGCTTGATCAAGCTTGAAGAATTGCTACAGTTCCATTGCAACTGCAGGAATGAATCTGAGTCTAGCTCATCTAAGCTTAAGTGATAATCCTGCAAGTGTCCAGAAAAATAGCTAAGCCTCTAAAACTGTTATTTGCAACCCTCTGAATGGCACACTTTTATAGGATGTGGCACAACTGAATCTTAGTGCACAGGTTTAAAAAATAAATCTTCATACTCAAATTGTCTGGCAGGTATTGGACCGGTGCAAAACAAGTGTACCACCTGAGTAACCTCATGGTGCTGGTGGGCAAGTACAAGCTCAATGCAGAGTGTGCTTTCCTCCCATGTACATTTGGTCCTGTGAGTAAAGGATGGCAGTAGAGAAAAATGAAAAAACAGCACGAGTATGCTTTGAGGTGAAAAATCAAAACTTTTGAACAGGTGAGTGAAAAAAGAAAAGGAGCACTGTAGTTTAGTCAGTACAGAACTGGGAATACTACTTGGAATAGTTACAGGGATGGCAGAAGAATAGACTTAAAATAAATTTTTAGGCTAAAATGAACTGGTCTGAAGTCAGGATAACAAGAATGAATGTAAGGCCCTTTTAAGTCTAAAGGATGAAATGACTTTGAAGGTTAATGTAATCATCAAGACACAGTAATTAAGAGCATTATCTAAAGACAGTAAAATTCTGTCATCCCTTGTAGATAATGCCTTACATAAACAAGAGACAGATTTAGATAAAGATCAAAACACCAAGATGTCCCCTATGAAACCTATGATCATTTTACTACTAAAAAACACACCTTGAGGAAGAGAATTTAATGAAGTAGGCAATAGTACAATGAATCAGGTAATTGATGGAGCATGTGTACAAAGATTTATGTGATGTAAAATCATTAATCAATCATATACAGTGTAAATAACAAAAGAAACTATATATAAACTGCTGCTCTTTGAGCTAATGTGCTGGATTTGCGATGTATTGCCTAGCAGCAGTTTCTGCAGAACTGAAATAAAGCAAATATCTCAACTTTGTGTCAATTGGCTTTGTGTGCTGGGTAAAGGACCCTTGTCTGGGGACTACCACAGCTTTCCATACTGAATTCTCAGATCAGCTTGAGCACGCCCTGTGAACTCCCAGTGAACTCAGAAGCTTTTTTGTGTATTTTCTAGTGTTCTGAAATGATGCACTGACTGCACTCTTGTAGATTCACTGTGCTCAGCTATGAAAATGCTTCTGTGTATTTGTAGTGCAAAAACTAATTAATGAAAAAAAAGACCAAAATAAGTAGGGTTTTGTACATATATAATTTAAAACTATTCTGTACCAGTACAATATATTAATTTTACAAATGTAAAGTTCATCAGCTGTTAAAGCATTTGCAAAACCACGTATCCTATCGTAACTTTATTGCACAGTATCTATGAAAATATTAATTCTTAAATTAGAAAACAAATGTTTCAATATAGAAGAGACAATCTGATTGAAAGACAATAAGAAAATCTACTCTGAAATAACAAAATTTCACAGGATACCAAGCTTAACAGGTGCATCTGTAGGCCCAATCTACAAAACAGGATTATAGCATCCAGTACTGGCTATTTGAAAACAAAAAATACTCACTGTACCTTTGTTATAGATCCAAATGTAGGTCAGACTAATCTCATACAAAACACTATGGCAAGGCTAGTGTTAACATTTTGAATACCTTGTGTACCACATTTACTACTTGCAGGTAGCTCCTGACATCTACTTGCTGAATCAACTTGTGATTTAACATTGCACAGGCATTTTGCAGAAATATATTCTTTGACACAGCACAGGATTGGGGTTTTTTTCAGTCTTATAACTATTGAATTTTACCAGTGTAACATCTGTAAATATAAAACACCAAGAATGAAAGTTAAATCTGTTTTTCACAAAAGCAAATATAATTTACAGTTACAAACTCTAATTAGAAAATGTCAAGTGACAACTTTTTGGCTTGTACTGATCTCCATTAGGAAGTTAGGTGTACCTCTTAAATGGAGCGTAAGCAGCAAAATATATATGTTAGACATAGAAGTGTTCAATTTGAAGATATACTAAGATGAGTTGTAAAATATTAATATGTTCCTGTCTAAATAAATCACAGTTAATAAGCAATTACAATAAAGCTTGGTATAAAATCCAGTTTATCACAGAGCCAAGTATGTAAGCTAGAAGCTGTCATATGTTGACTACTTTTGCATTCAATAGTCTCATCTCTGCTGAATAACCTTAAGAATTTATCAGTGAGTAGTAAATAGGGTGGATCATGACGTGCATCGAAACCTTAACTTTATTAAGCCAATTGAAATTGTCTAGTATATGTGAATCAGATTCTCTGAAATTATTTTGGGTACTTATGTCCTGCATAAGCGAAGTCACTATGACATTACACATCTAGCCAATTTTTTTAATTTTTTTTTTTTTTTTAATTTTTTAAATAGTGGTTATGAGATTACAATTTGCAGGTAAAATATTTATCAAAACCCAAAATGGATAGAAAAACTTGCATCTATCAAGGATTACAAGGCAGTCCTTTTTCAGAACTGGCTGCTCTTCTCTCACAGCTTCTCAACCAGCTGAGTGCTTCTTTTTAAAAATAATATCATATAAAAAGATTCTACAAAGAAACAAGTGTTTCAGACCCACCCCACCCCCTAACTGTTGTTTTCCCTTACTATTTTCTTTTTCATTGGAAAAAAAATAATAAAACTTTATCAAATAGGTACTGCATTAGGTAAGATATAACATCTGTTGTCTGGGAATTTTCTTCATATTCCCAAACATGTGCAATTTCCCACATGTTTTGTAGGGTTTCTGAGGCTGTAGCTGATAAACTTACTATGAACATATGGTAATGGGCATACAAAAGAAATTTTCCATAATTAAATACATTATAAAGCATTTTAATAAAATATTTTTTGTAACTTCAGTATAATACAGGTTTGCAAAACTAAAAGGGTTTTTAAAAGTGCTAAGTATTAAACAGAAGTTTCTTGAAACATTAAAGTCCCACAACTCAGATATATAACAGCTTCCCCTGCCCATAAAGTAGGCATTCTATTTGGTTGTAAAAAAGACAGTGTTACTTGTCAATTAATCCAGCTTCTTTAATTTTTGTGTAGAAGAATTTTTCCAGTATATTGGCACATTTGTAGTATTCACTCTCGGGGGGGTTGTACTCTCTGCAATTTGTAAAGACTCGCTGCAAGTCTGCCATGAATAATTTCTTAGACACGTAGTACCTATTCTTGAGTCGCTCACTCATTGTTTTGAGATCTGTACAGAAGAAAAATAGATTTAACAGCGTTTGATTCAAATACTAGTTGCAATATCTGGTTTGCCATCTAATATCTGCCATTTAAATTGCCATTTAACATGCACTGGTAAAGCCAGAATTCCTAATTGCCTTCACCTAAGCACAGCCCCTTTTTTTAGCATCAACAGCAATTGAGCCCCTGGAACTATGTGTAGAGTTAATTTTTTCTTTAAAACATTAAAGCATCATTCTTTTGTGTTCTCATGCTTCTCTAAGTTTTCAGTGGGTATTAGGTGTCTCTGAATTTCCTCTAACTGCTCTGTGACCAGTTAACAGAGAGTTAGCAGAACTGTTGTCAGCCCTGCTGAAGGAGGCCTGAGGAATGTACCAGCAAAGAATTCAAACATCACAAAACATACATGTTAACCTAAAATACTCACTTCTGTGTGAACACAGCTGAGAAGAGACACCTGTACTACAAGCAGTACTTTCAGCATTGAAAAGACATTAGATTTTCCCCCCCCTACACATATTTTAATTATATCTTCAAAGTTTATATTTTAAGAGTCTTCTGAGAACACATCTCTCCCGCTTTCAACATTACCATACAAAAATCTTTATTTACAGAACATTTTTAAGAAATATTTTCCTTTATACTAAAATCAGTCATCCATAAAACACATAAATCACATCAGTGTTCTCCACACAGTTGCTTTCCCAGCCATAATTCTTACCAGGTATTTAAAAATTTTGTTTACAATACGAGTGTCCTAGAAGTGAGTGAGTACAGGAGTAGAAGTAGTGGGAGGTATGTTGGATGCCTTGGCTTTTCTCACCTTAGATGCTCTAGCAACTATTTTTTTTTTAGCAATACTTGAGCCAGGCTCCAGCAGCACCTTTGTGAAACTGTAAGAAAAACATCTGAAAAGAAGACTTACTGCCAAAAAGTATTGCAAAGAAAGCAGAGACCAAAGACCTCCAATGCAAAGGAATTAAACCTTAAAACTTAAGATTTAAATATACAGTTGTGGGTCTTTTTGGTTTAATTTGGGGTTTGAGTTTTTTTGTTTGTTCGTTTTGATTTTTTTTTAAGGCAAATCTGACTATGGTAAAATAAACTGTCAAATTGACAAGAGGGGATTAGTTGAAGTAAAGTTTGATGGGTGCTCTCAAATACCTCTTCCAATGAAATATAACTTGCTGTTCACTACTGTTGCACAGTATTTTGCAAAACCAAAGGCTCATTCAGCTCCCAGTAAGTCTGAAATTTAGGTGCCTACATCTAAACTAGATATCCATATAATCATAGTATCCAACTGAGAAGGCTGCTCAGCTAACCCTAGAGCAAACACTGCCTGGCTGCTCAGTTAAAACTGTTCTCCTCTCACTGCAGTGAAAGTTTGGTTCTATCTGTCACTCAGCCATACAGTTTTTGTATTGCAGATGAAAAAGAAAAAAACCCCAAACAGTATTTTGGGAAAATAAGCAGCTGAAAGAGCACATAAAACAGGGGGGGGGAAGTGTTTATACATGAGAACTGACTTTAGGAGGTAGTAAATAAACCTACAGCCGTACCTCTCAAATATTGTACAATTTAGCCTGTATGCAAACGTAAAGGCAAATATATCTTGTATGTGATAGCATAAGAAAAGGCAATGCTTTTTCTTCTTAATTGAAATTACACTTGAGCCATTTTTGTACAGTATCAGCTGGCTGGCAGTGAGAGCAGAAAGAACGCAGAATTTGATAATGAATCAAAACATGGTTTAGTTGTGATGGGTTCAAAAAAAAAAACCAAAAACAAAACAACAAAGTAAAACTAAACCAAAGACCTCAGCTTAATCCTAAAATAAGAGCTGCTGCCCCCACCTCCAATATAATACATCTGAACAAGGAAAGGACTGATAATACTCCTACTTTGGGTTTGCCAACCCAGGCAGTAAATTCTCTGTAACCACTGTTCAGATTAAACAGACATCTAGATGTAGCCTCTGCTCAGAAAAGCAGAGAGAAAATCTGCCACGGGAGGGTGTCAACATTCCTTTTCTTCATTTCTAGAAAATATATTTGTGTTAGGGACACAGGAAGCCAGTTGCCATTTTACAAGCTACACATAGATTTGCTATTTCAAAATGATAAGTTGAATATAAAAAAATCATTAAGCCAAACTGGTATACACAGGCTAGGAGCCTATGCAAAGCAACACTTGCATTCTCTAAGAAACTGACTGCAATGAATTTGTATTTTATTCTCTAATAACATTAAAAGGTACAGAAATTGTAATCAGAAAGATGGGAGGCGAGTATTGCATAAATGATGGAGTAGCAGGATTTACTTTTAAATCTGCTGCAATACAAATCAAAGCAAGTGTCTGTTTAAAATAGCAGTGAAACACCATTGAAATTATACGACCCAGCAGTAAAAAGCAAAGAAAACCGTTATTAGCGGTTGTATACTTCCCTTTGCAAGTAATCCTGCATAAACAATAGCTGCATGATTTAAAAATAAAAACAGATTAAAAAAAAAAGCCTCAGACAACTTTGGCAGATCTAGGATGCAAAGATAAAAGTTATCTTACAATCGGCTGCATGAAGCATTTTACTAAACTTAAATTGGAGCAAACTGTTAAGACTTAATTAGAAAACCCCCAGTTCTGCTGAAAAGGTTTTCTCTATGTGACTTAGAAAACTAAAATATATTTTTTTCAAAGCAATTTAAATGCTCAGGTGGTCCTCAAAATTTGCCTTGAAATTTTTTAACATACCAGTAGGACCTGCAATGACCAGTTATCATGCACAATAACGTATTTGTACAACTTGCATAAACCTGCTCAGTCCCAAAAGTTTCTAGCTGACTGCAGCACTTAATGGCTTGCTAGGACTCTCTAGGGCATACTAAGATTTCACATGTATACACTATAGACACTTCATAAAGGTCACAGAGCAGTCATAAATTTCAAGTGACAGCATCATACTCTTGGCACTTCAGAATTGCAAGCCATTCAGCTGCAAGTAATACATATCTTTTACCATAAAACAATCAGATTACAATTTATCTGCTATGTCTCCAGCTATAAAGATTCTTAAATGCTATACTTAAAAAATGTTAATGGCATTACCCATGGGAAACCTTATAACTTCATAATATCCAGGAGCTTCTGTTCTCTTCACAGGTTCCATGAAGGGCCAAGCGCTTTGATGGCTCTTTAGTAAAGAAAAAAGTAAGGTATCTAATATGGAAACTCTATATTGGAAATAACTTTAAAATCTTTACAGAAGGTAAACTAGAACTAGCACTCACCTTCACCTGCTGCAGGATGTTTTTTAATGTGCTGTAAAGTTGATCTGGATCCTTGGGCTCCTTACTTGAAAGAAAATACGAATACAAAAAGATTAGCTTGAATCCCTTATCTTGATTCCTATGATGTGCATCTTACCTAAAAGCAACTCCAAAGTTACAGTCATTTTATGGAAGAAATAATTAAACAAAAAACCTCCCCAAAAAACCACCACCAAAACAAACAAAAAGAAAAGAGAACAAACAAACAAACACACACTACCACCCCCCACCCCACCCCCCCAAAAAAAAAAAGTCTAAAAATATGAAACCCACTTAATAACTCATCCCTTGCAGGTTATTTATCTATTTCCTAATGAAAGGAAGGAAATGCCAAATTACATTGTTTAAAGAATTCTCTCAAAGGAATCTTCAAACTGCTTTATCATTTTACTTTGTGCAGCACTTACCCTCTTTCTTTTCCACTTGGTTTCCAGCCAGTCTCTCCTGCACACCAACAACATGAGAGATTACATGGGAACTACAGCAGGTGAAAACATTAACTGAGTTATTGCAACTCTAAAAGATAAGCCATTTCATCACTGGTACGGTAAAATGAATTTGTTTTAATAAAAGCTACCCTAATAAATAACATAACCATCTAGCCTACAGCCCCATTCAATTTCCTATATGGCTCTTACTCCAGACTGCTGAAAAGATTCTAAAATATTTCTATGCAAAATACACATATTTTCAGTAATTCAATCCATATTTTACCACAACCTCTGTGAAGAATAATGATGGCAAAGTTATCCAATTTGATTCCCTGGGAACATAGAATAAATTGCAGAAAAGCACAGCTGAAACAAGTCCCCCAGAAGATAATACTTAAATGTTCTGTTTTGTCCTGGAAGTCCATGTTTAGCACAGAAATCATCCTTGTATGGAAGTGCAGTGTTTAACAGTGGTGCCAGAGGGAAATTGCTCTCTGCACTGCGATACAAATCAAAGAGGGATCACTTGTAAATAAAATTACACACATGTACATAAAAGAGAATCAGCCTGGGATGCCTTGGGGAAGTCTCGAAGACAGCAATCATAATGGAAACACAACAATCTTCATAGAAATCAAATCAGCAGACCAAAACAACTACATTTTAAACAAAAATAAATATGTTACTACATTAGAATTTCTAGTCTTGGACCTTTCTTGGACTGTTCTGCTTCTATTCTGCATTAGAAGAGGCTGATACGTACTAATTCCAGGAATGCTTTCTATAGGAATCTGCCGTACTCCATCTTTGAAGCAAGAAAGGCCAGGATAGACTTTTCGTATCTGAGCTTGTTTCCTTTCAATGAGCTTTTTAATGATCTGCAATAAAGCAGCAGAGAAAACAAAAATTAATTGATTTGCTCAAAAGTAACCCAGAGGATAAATGTGATGAAGAAAACCATTCTCACTTCCTAATTTTATGGTCTTTATAGATCCTCTGAAGCTGGTAACAGGGGTGAGCTACCTGGCCAAACACTGATTCTGCAGATGAGGCTACCCAGGCTCTCAGCTTTAGGCATCAATCTGGGAGAAAAGGAGTCATTGCTTACTGCAATGCATAGCTCCTGGGAAGGTGGCAGCAAAGGTCAGGAAGGAAATTTCCTGGAAGCAGGTTTAGGAACTGGCTCTAACTGTTAACAGCTGGTGCTTCTGAACTGCTTCAGCACAACTGGTCAGAAATTTCAAGGCACATATTGAATGCATATATTTTAATGCATATGTATGTTCATATTCAACATTTTAGAAAGACCTGTTCACTTTGAAGTTTCCATATAACTGTAAGACTCACGTATCAGTCAGAGATACTCTTACTGAAGATTTTCTCTTAAGGAAGTCAGAATGATGATACTCTTCGGAAGCAAAATTCTATTCTGCTTGGAAATGCCAAGAAAGGCTTATCCAATTCTTGGGTACACATTGTTTTGCTTTGTAACCTCATTACCTGTTTTAAGCAATTTGCTTTGGTTCTCTTGACATACACTTAGAGGCTTACCTAAGCTTGGTGTGTCCTGAATATGTCACTTTCAAAATGGCTTCCTTCTTAACACGAAGTAAACAAATGTGCAACCATTCAGACCATGATAGTTTGAGAGTCTTATTTTCTTTGGAAATAATAAGGATGGATGTATTTTTATTTTTAAGGCCTTTCACTCCCCCACACATAGTATTTTCTCTCAAAGAAGAGGAAAAGAAAAAATACAGTATACAACAGGACCGTGGCCAGATGCCAGTGTAGCACCAAAATACTTTCAAACCAATTGTTAAATCCACCTTAAACCCTTCACATAATCTAGGAACTCGTGGCTCTTTCTGATTAAAACAAGCTGTTCAATCAGTAACACTGATTACTCACAAGTCAGCAGGTCACAAAGGTTTGTATAAAGGGATTTTCTGTATTTTTCAGAATGACTGTAAATGACCTACAAATCAGGCAGTGTAATCTCACAAATGGTGGTCTGTGGACAGTATCCTGTGTCAGGTGGCATGGTATTAGCAGCCATATGCATACTGTAGTTATTTAAATAGAAGTCTAGATCCCATGAAAAGCTTCATTTCTAAAAGGACAAAGTCGGAAAACCTGATGTCCAGTACTGGCCAATACCAGCAGCAAATCAAATCAGTACATAATCCTTACTGTCAATATTCAAAATCCTACTTCTGTTCAGGTATCATCTTCATTGCTTTTCATTTGAGCAGACAAATGAACGTTCTTCATTAAGCTGCAGATTGAGGGCTTTTCCTAAATCTCCTCGGAACACAGAGAGTAAAAAGCCTGATCTGCATTTTGAGTGTCAAACACACAATCCTAAAATGCACTTCCAAAGGTGTGGATACTCATTCTTAGAGAAGATTCAACAGCACAGATCAGTGCATAAAACCAGTCTGCGTTCTAGCAATGATGGATATCAGATGTCTGGAGGACCAAGGCACTTTATCTCCAAATGGAGTGTCTCCAAGTGTTTTGGAACAATGTGGACATCCCACCAAATGAGAGAGTGAAGAATGCAAAATAACATACACTAATGAAGCAGTCCCAGAGCCAAAAATCTTAAAAACTAACTTAAGTTTGTGAAACGATGTGTTGATGGTCTGGACCTAGAACTGCATTACTGCAGTTAAGCCTGCCTGACATGTAACAGGCTGCAAGAGACATGTCCACTATCAACCCACCCTAACAACATCCCATCCCTGAGGGGAAGGTGACACATCCAGCAGTAGACTGGGATCTGAAGAGTAACCCAACCAAACACGAATGGGGAAGAATTATAATCTATGTTGCATGGACGTGTGAGAAATTTCCCAATGAAGGAAGTTAAAAAACCTTGTGAACTAAATGTTTAGCACTCGGATACAGTCTTTCTCTCTGCAAACATGAGACAAATAGTTCTACTGGGAGGAAAATAATTGTTCCAAAAAGCATTTTAACATGTCATGAGATTTGACCAAACTTGAAAGAACAAATTATCCTTGTACTTCGTATTTCTCTAAAAACCCAGGAAAGTATTGAAGCACAACTGGAAATATCTTAACTATTTTACTAATAAGCTGCCTTATAATATGGAATAATATTATGGACTAAATAAAGAACATTCACATAAACTCCAAAGAGGGATAGCCTGGAATTTAAGACAGCCCACCTTTGATTTGTATATTAAAACAGTGACAGAAAAAATAATCCTCTTTCTTGAAAGTAAAATACAGGACATGCAGTACAGAAACTCCATTCAAAAGTCACTCTAATGAATACGACTGTCATTGAGAGTGGAGAGAAAAAAAAAAAAGATTAACAAAGCTGCAAAACAAATCAATCTCACAAGATTTTGCTTAGTTATCATCTATGACAAAATTCAGCTATGAAATACTTTTCAAAATATCAGTACTTTTCTACACTTCTGTTACAGTAAATTTAGTAAGGTAGAATTTAATGCTTCAGCTGCAAAATTATGGCATTGGGACTTGAAAGAATTTTTCTAACTAATAAAAAGATACATTCCTATATTTTAAGCACCAAAACAAAGAAGAGAGCTAACCTGACTCTGACTGAATTGTTTCTAAACATCTGAAGAGATTATAATGTTACATGTTTCATATCAAGCCTTTACCTCTTTTTGCTTTTTAATGATGACAGAAAATTCTGTGTAGGGGATCCTTGGATTTAATTCACATCCCATTAATGTGGCACCCTCATAATCCTTGATGTAGCCAACATATTTTGCTTTAGGTACTTTAATATCTTTGGAGAAACCCTGAAGAAGAAAAAAAACTCAAGTTGTCATGATGCCATTTGCCTTTTACATTTTGTTTTAACTGAAATGCTCTGATGATTTATAACCAAATTCATCATAATCTTAAAATACAGACAATACAATGGGATATAATATTAAAGGATGACAGTTTGGTAGACATTAATCAAGGAAAGCTGCTGTTTAAGTCGATGACAGTAATTTTATAGCCAGAAAAAACCAATTATTTTTCTTTTACTTTTGTATTTCAAGTGAAAAAAATAAGATAAATTCTATTACAAGTTCCAAAGTTATACTTCAGTCTTCATATAGTTCAAAAGTTGATTGAAAAACAAATCCACAAAAGAATTAACTAAGACAATAAAAAGCAGTGTAGGACTCTCACTTTGGCTGCATTTTATTCTTCTGTTACAGTGACATCTGTGAAACCTCAGTACAAATCAGGAACCCAAAAAGGACTTCTGCCTCACAACTTATCATCAAAGACTTCAGACCTACATGGAGACTAAGCACCCTCAGACTGGGGAAGGGGCATTTCAGATGTGAAAAGAGTCTGTCTGCACAGATCTGACAGCACTATCACAAGCCCACCTTTTATTCATTTTGAATGTGCGAAGAGCAAACTGTATTCATCTTATATATGTAATCATAGAACATGGAAGTGACTTAAGAAGTTCATCTAGCCCCATCCCTGCTCAGAGGAGGTGCTCATCAGATCTGGTTGCTCAAGGCCACATTCAGTCTTGAAGACTGCCAAGGACAGAGGTTCCACAACCTCTCTGGGCAACATTTTCCAGTATTTCACCATCCTTAGGACAGGAATATTAAAAAAAAAAAAAAAAGTAAGTTCCTTCTATCTAGCTGCAGTTTCCCATGATCCAGCTTGTGTCCGTTGCCTCTAGTCCTATTGCTGTACATCTCTGAGAATAGTCTGATTCTATCTTCGCTCTACTATCTGAGCAGCTAGTTGACACCTGCTTAATCTATTAAATCTATTTGACATATTAGACATCGTAATCTTTCCTTTTTTTTTTTCCCTTTTCTAGAATCATAGAATGTCTCAGGCTGGAAGGGACCTTAGAGACCATCTAATACAACCTCCCTGCCATGGGCAGGGATGCCTCTCAACTAGACTAGGTTGCTCAAGGCCTCATCCAAGCTGGCCTTGAACACCTTCAGGAAGGGAACATCCACAACCCCTCTGGCAATCTATTCCAGAGTCTCATCACCCTAGTACGGAATAACTTTCTCCTAAGATCCAATCTAAACCTATTTTCCCTCAGATTAATACCATTTTCCCTTGTCCTATCGCTGGACACTCTTGTGAAGAGTCCCTCTCCAGCCTTCCTGTAGGATCCCTTCAGGTATTGGAAGGCAGTTCTGAGGTCCCCCCAGAGTCTTCTCTTCTCCAGGCTGAACAATCCCAGCTCCCTTAGCGTATCCTCATAGCAAAGGTGCTCCAGCCCCTGGATCATCTTTGTGGCCCTTCTCTGGACTCAGTCCAACAGATCCATGTCCCTCTTACTGTGGGGACACCAGAACTGGACGCAGTATTCAAGGTGGGGTATCACAAGAGCAGAGTAAAGGGGGAGAATCACCTCTCTTGATCTGCTGGCCATACTCCTCTTGATTCATCCTAGGATATGGTTGGCATAATATTAGGAACACCACCTCTCAAATTCAGTAAAAAACCATTCAAACCATATCTGTGTCTATTTTAAATACTCCCACAGTTTTTTTAAGGAGCCTTACTGAAAAAGACCCAGAGTGGCCATGGTCTCAGGCTTGTGTTAAATGCACTGGAAGTATAGGAATGCACTCTAATACGAAAAAAAAAAAATAAATCTTTCCACTGTAGTCATGCATGGAAATGAAGTTTATCTAGAACATGAGTGGAGCTGGTACAAAGAAAAAGCTTATAGCAAACTCTCCTGACTCTGGGGAACAGAAGGGGAAGAAATTAAAATAGGATGCCAAATGATCGTGGGTCCCCCCATGAAAAGGCACAAGAAATTTCCATATAAAACCTTACATCAAACCCAATTGCAAAGCATATGGAACTTTGTGTTAATGAGAGAAAAGTCAAGCTGTTGACTTCAACCTCATGCTTCAAATCAGGAGGAAATGTGAGCACATATCAGGTAAGTTCTAGTCTGCTGCAGGTACATCTGGTCCTTCTTTAGACTTCTTATAGAATCATTGAAGGAATTGAATGAATGAAGCAGCAGCCAACCCATATTCAACTGATTTTTAGACTTGACAAATTACAGGCCATACCACGCACCTACATTCAGATGATTCCATCAAAGTAAAATGCATTATAAGCCAATGTCATTACACACAATGAACACAGAGCACATTTTGTAGATAAAAAAAATACACAAAAAATTGCACTATGCATTTTATCCAACAATTTTGTCATGTCTAGTTGTTCAGTTCATCACTGCTATGTATTAACTTCTCGCACCGAGTACTTTCTTACATTGACTTACTTGTTTCTTGAAGTAGCCGATGGCATATTCATCTGCATATGTGAGAAAGTTGAGAATGCTGTGTTTGATGTGGTACTCCTTCAGATGGTTCATTAGGTGAGTCCCATAACCCTGTGTGAAACATACCAGGGGAAAGCCATTACAAAGCCTCTGAGGTTAGAAACTGTGGATCGAAGGTTATTACAATTTTTCAAAATGCAATCTTTCCTCTAAATCCTGTTTTAAAGGTTTTCACATGACTAACTTGGTGAGGTGTACTCAAGATCAAACTCTTTTCAGACTTGTAAGGGTACCTCTGAACCAACAGGTATCACAAAGTATCACAGCTTCCACTGTCTGATTCACTTTTAATCTAAAAGAGACCAAAACCTAAACTCTCTCCAGGGGTAAAGTGTAGCTCTAAAGAGGTACATTGTCCTGGAAGTTGTAATTCAAGAGGCACATGTATATTTTTCTTTTTAAGGTAGGTTGTCAACTATTAATAGACACATATTTCACCAAGAACAAAACTAAGTATATCGTAACAATAATTACCCTTAATCACTTAAAAATTGAAAAGCAGTAGGACTACCAAAATGACTCCTCCTACAGGAACCCATTCTGAGACAAGGTCTGTGTTACTGTGCTCTCTGCACCTGTAGCAGAAACAGCCTCTGCGTCAAATGATTTATAATCTGAATTTATCATAGGGCGTAAAAGAGAATAGTGAAACAGTTATTACCATAATAAGGAGCAGAAAATTATTGAGTCCACAATAAAATAAATAGCCTGCTTTCTGACTGCACACAGGGGTAATTTCCATTTTCATTCAATTTCAGAGTAAACAAAAGGTTCCATTTATTCACATTTCCAATTAAGCTATAGTCTTCTCCTTCTGCTGTGAGGATGTTGTTCCTGCATATGTTCCAATTTTAACATCATGGATACTACCTGGACACTTACAGAAATATACATGGGATCATTCTGGGTTCTCTGTTCCTGAAAACTGAAAATTTTTACTTATGTACGTAAGCCATAAAAATAAATTATCAAGTATATGCTCCTCAATTAATTCAGAATTCAACAGCTCTAGACATGGAAATAGCCAGATAAAAGCATGTTTCGTAAGTGATGAAGCTCAATACAAAAAACTGTAGTGACGTTTTCTTTAAAAAGACACTAGATACAAAATCTGTGCATTAGTCCTTCCTTTCCAGCTAGTGTTTGAAGCATCTGGTATTCAGACCTCATATTTGAAATTAAGACCTCATATGTGTAAAAATAAGCACTTCTGAATTTGAGGAAGCTGGTAAAGCCATATGTTCACTTGTTAAAGTGGCCCACATCACACATGGCACCAAATACAAAGAAGTGGTTTGACAACTGACAATGTGTTAAGTGGCACAGCGTTTCTTACAACTCAGATGTGCTCAAGCTAATGAAGAGACTTTCTAATTGCAAATTTTGAGTTCTCAAAGTCTTTTGAAGAAGGTTAAAACCCTGAACCAAAAATTGTGAACGAAAAACATTTTCCTTAAATGCAAGCTAGCAGTACACCAGCTAGCCAAGCTACTCACTTCCCTTCTCATCAGCAACTTGAAAAGAACAGCCTATGTTTTCCTAAAAGGAAACTAAGACACATACAGTAAAAATTAAAACCATTTTGTAACATGGGATCAAACTATCTCACAAAAAATCCAACTTTTAAATATCACACAAAAAGGAAAATAGGACCCATCTTTCTTACTCTAGCCTCAAACTGAATGAGAATAGGATTTTTTTTTTTTCCCCAAGAGTAGGCAGCTCACCCATTACACTTATTTTTTCTCAGTTACCTCCTGGTGGGTAACCTTACTCAGATAGGAACATGGGAAGGCAAATTTTCAGAAATAGTCAATGGATCTTCACAAACAGCAAGGCGCCCAGGGGGTAACAGCAGAAATTGTGTATTGTGTGGTCATATGCAACCTAGGCAAGCTCTCTGAGGGGTTAGATTTATTTGCTCTATTATATTTTGAAAGGTTATTCCTAGTGAATCACAACACACCTTTGGCAGCTTAACTTGTGTAATGCAGTTCATTGTTTTAGTAGAAGGAAAACACCTTTTATGAATTACCCAAGCTCAGAGTAGACATAACAGAACATGCCTTGGATATTGTTCACTTTTGCTAAAACACTTGGGTACTTTTACAACAGGCCACTGCTCTCTAACACCAGAGCTGAATAAAATCAAATATAACCCAAATACTAAAAATGGTCACAGGCTTTCAATCCCATTGTGTTAGCCTTCTACACTCAGAGCTCTTCCCTTCAAAGCAGCACACACTAATTCTACGTGTTCAGCTACTACAAATCAAAATAATCCAAATCTCAACAGTTTCAACTGAAAAACACAAAGCTACAGCACCATCTAAAGGCAAAATCCTGAATCATATGGTCATAGTTAGATCTACCTGTAGTCCCCAGGAAAGCGAAAGATACTCCTGTATTCATAGTGCTTTATATTATTTCAAGACAGCCTAACTAACTCTCAACACTCAGGAGAACATTTTGCAAAATTAGCTCAAAAAGAGTGTATAGAATAGACCATGCGCTTATTCTGAGATGCAAAACTATACTTAGTATTTCTTATATATCTCATTTTGATTGAAGTCATGCAATGCTGCAAAGTGACTGAACAGAAATTACAGTCACACACAAGCAATACTTATTTCAGTCAACCATGAAGTGTTACACTGCACTGAGACAATTGCTGGAGACAGAGGAGTGAATAATCCAAGAACGGGAGGCTACTGGCCACTACTGCTGTGTTGAGAAAGATTTCCTTATTTAATAAACTACAAGTAATCCTGCTATTATGCTGATGATTCTAAATCTGCATGTTTGTTTAATCTTTGTGTATTATATTCCGAAACACCATATCTTTCAAACTATTTCTGATTGGCAACTCATCAATATATTCAAAGTGACTAACAAAATTAGGAGCATATACAGTAGAGAATGGGACTCAAATATATTTAATACACTCTAGTAGAGAATTATTCTTACCTTGACTTGCTCATTGGAAGTCACAGCACAGAAAACAATCTCTGTAAATCCTTGGGAGGGGAACATCCGGAAGCAGATACCACCGATAACACGCCCATCTTTTATTAATGCCAGGGTCTTGTGTTTCCTGAACAGACAGAAATAACAGTCACTTTAATTCATGCACATAGTACATAAACTGTCATGACCTTCCTTTTTTCAGAAACTTGACCCACTTCTTTCCATGATGCTAATGCAAGTGTATATGCCTCTGTTAAGTTAGCTGCTTGTGTCTACAGAAGAGTTGCTATTTTAACATTATGCTTTGAAACTACCATAACATTCATCATTCGTGCAGCAAGGTCCTGACCTTGCCAAGTACTCCTAGATACTAGGATAATGCCCAATAAATAGGAGTTGTATTGCTTTCATTGAATCTATTGCTGACAATTAGGCCATTGCACAGTTTTCAGGATGATTTTACCCTGACTAAATTAGCAATTAATGGAGTTACAGGACAGCAAGTCCTTCCTAAGGGATTCTTATTCCCTTGCATGCACTCTCTATAGCTAAGCTATCCATTTCAAATATAGCTGATGAAGCAAGAAATTACATTTCTTATTTCTAATCACCCACTCTTTGTGGAATGAAGACCATAGTAAGTATCAGTTTCTGTTGCATTTACATTAACTGCCAGGAAAGACATAATAAGATGCAATCTGAACTCTCTTGTCAGGGATTAAGAATTTTAGTGTAATCCTCAAGGTCTGGAAAGATTTGCACTGCACCTGTTCTCTAAGTTATTCAATACACAGTATCCATATAAATTGTATAAACAATACCGTAAATTTACAGAAGTTATCTTTTGGGGTGGAAAGGTCAGTGCCAAAAGTGAGCCCCTGACAAAAAAAAAAAGGATAGTCTGAAAAGTGTTTATATTTTATATGCTGCTGTTGACGGATTTTTTTTTTAATACATTTTATATATTCTCCTTTTTCTTGTACATATTTTCGTGCTTTTTATTTGTGGAATGACAGCAGCAATGTAGTAGCCTGAGCTTTTAAATTTGTTTACTCCTGTTGGAGTAGCTTAAGGAGTGAGATTCAGTAAGAATGGCCATTTTGGAAATAAAAACATTAAAGGTGATAATAATTAAGATAATAGCTGAAAGAAATTTGGCAAGAGAACTAATGGCCTCCATTATCTCACGCTAGACATAGGTTTGTGTGTACCACTACTCAGCACAGGTCTCCAGTGTGTATCCCTGGAGATACATGGCAGATTCTGGGGTACTCTGAGTTGTCCTGGAGATGTGCTTCGCTTCCTTTGGGTCAGCTGTTTGCTTCAAGCACAGAAAGGAGGTCATTTTCTTGCTATAGCAACATCCATACCTCTTTCTCAAGCACAGACCACTCTCTAGACAGACATCTACACTGAAGAACACTTAAACTACCAGCAATTCCTCTCAACTACTAGAAGAGTCTTTCCCAATAAGAAATATAGGAGAAGGCCATGATTCAACAACACTACTTCAGAATTTCACTTTGATGTTCAATCACCTGGCTTCTTCAACCAGCAGCCTCTGCTTGAGATCATAGTGCTTGTAAGGCTCCTTAACTCAGACAAGATTCTGGTGCTGTCTCTCTCTCTCCCAACTAAGTGGTGCATAGGAGAGGTAAAAGAGTCTGGACTGGTGCTGGCCCTCATGAGACAAGTGTTGTTGTCCTCTGAAGAACCCAGGAGAAAGAAGGCCCCAAGACTGGACTCCTGTGCCTGGAGACCAAAGTCCTGTCCAACAATCCCCAGGACAGGGCTGTTTGTGCTTCAGGGATGGCACAGACCCAGCAGCAGCATTTGCTGACACCAAGAAAGTACTGCTGAGGGAATGCTGGTGAGCCTAAAAGCAGAGGAAATGGTTCCAGAAACATTATTCTAACTGCTGCAGCTATAATACCAGGCACAAAGACAGGCTGATATCACCAGCAGTGACATAAGGCTGTTCCACAAACCAGGCTGTGTAGTTGGCTGCAATCAGCTCAGTCATAGCTCCTCTGAGGCTCTGCTGACACACAACAATAAGCCCCCAGGCATCCTCCATTGTGAAGCTCTTTGGGTCAGTACAGCAAACCCCTAGGCTATCATGAGGCATGGATTGTTCGGAGGCAGAAATTTTGGGAGAACATATTGGTCAAAAGGAAGCAGACTGCAAAAAAATACAGTGGTGCAAAAGTGGACACTCCTGAGCAGAACCTCCCTTCAGGCTTGAGCAGTTGATTCACATTTCAGTCAGGACACTAGGGTAGGTGGAGGACCACATGTAATCTGTGTATGTTGCTACAGCCAATGTGTCTCTTTTCAAGTGCCTGTGGTGTAGACTTGCACCCAAAGCAAGACAGGAAACTTGCATTGATAAACAGGAAAGCAATGGAGGAAAACACATCCCTGTATTGGGTTTGTGTGGCAGGGTTTTGGTAGTAGAGGGGTTACAGGGAAGGCTTCTGTGAGAAGCTGCTAGAAGCTTCCCCTATGTCAGACAGAGACAATGCCAGCTGGGTCCAAGACAAATCCACCACTGGCCAAGGCCAAGCCCACCAGCAACAGCAGTAGAGCCTCTGTTATAACATATTTAAGAAGGGAAAAAGCTATTGTGCAACTGAGCAACTGCAGCCAGAGAGAGGAGTGAGAGTCCGTGAGAGAAACAACTCTGCAGACACCAAGGTCAGTGAAGAAGGATGGGGAGGAGGTGTTCCAGGTGCCAGAACAGAGATTCCCCTGCAGCCCATGGTGAGGACCATGATGAGGCAGGCTGTGCCCCTGCAGCCCATGGAGGACCCCCACCCCAGAGCAGGTGGTTGCCTGAAGGAAGCTGGGACCCCATGGGAAGTCCACACTAGAGCAAGCTCCTGGCAGGACCCCATGGCCCTGTGGAGAGAGAGGAGCCCATGATGGAGCAGGTTTGCTGGCAGGACTTGTTACCCCATGAGGGACTTCAGAAACAGACACTGAAGCAGTCTGTTCCTGAGGATTGAACCTTGCAGAAAGGACCCACACTGCAGCAGTTTATGAAGAAGTGTAGCCTGTGAAAAGGACTCAAGTTGGAGAAATTCTTGGAGGACTGTCTCCCATAGAAGGGACCCCACAGTGGAGCAGGGGAAGAGTGTGAGGAGCCCTCTCCCTAAGGAGGGGAGAACAACGTGTGATGAACTGACCATGATCCCCATTCCCTGTCCCCCCCCATGCTGCTACAGGGGAGCAGGTAGAGAATTTGGCAGTAAAGTCAAGCCCTGGAAGAAGAGGGCAGGGAGGGAGGTATTTTACAATTTAATTTTTATTTTTGCATTATCCTATTCTGACTTGATTGGCAATAAATTAAGTTAATTTTCCCCAAGTTGAGTCTGTTTTGCCTGTGACAGTAATTGGCAAGTGATCTCTCCCTGTTCTTACCTTGACCCACCAACCCTTTGTTATATTTTCTCTCCCTTTCCAGTTGAGGACGGGAGTGATAGAGCAGCTTTGGTGGGCACCTGGCATCCAGCCAGGGTCAACCCACCACAGTCCCACAACAAGCCGCCACTTGTTATTAATACAGCTACTGAGATAGTATGTGGGTACAACCGAATTAGATTGGCCAGAAATTATGGGGGTTTGAAAAAATGGGAAAAGGATAGCACAGGCAGAGCTGTCCTCCACACCATCTTAACCAGCTCCTTCCTATACCACTGCCTGCAACCAGAACCAGGCTCTCTCCATCTCACCTGCCAAAATCCTCTCCAGTGGTACTCACGGATCAAAGACCAAGCGTGTGATGTACTCCTTCGGCATTCGAGGCAGCTGGTGGGAGAACACGTTCTGCAAACCAACCAGCCACATCATAATCTTCTTGTTGGGCTTCTGGTTCAAGGAGTTGCCAACCACATGGAATTCAATCACCCCCCTGCGTTCCTCCAGCCTCGCCGCCTCATCCCGGGCCGAGTGTGCCGAGAGGAAGTTGGTCTGTGCCACGCAAAAGAGGAACAAAATCACATTTTAGAGATTTCACATCCTCTGACGAAACAGACTTAAGGAACAAACAAAAAAAACCCTCCCCTTTTTTCCAAGCCATCTTTTTAGAAAAATAGAGCTGACCGATTATTTTTATTTTTTTTTTTTTTTAGCAGAAGTGACAGTCAAATAAGCTGGATGTAAGTCTACACTATGGTGTACAAAGGCTTATACAAATTTCTTCTGGTAAAGATTAGGTAGTGACAGTGATGCTTATGACTCAAGTTGTAATATCTCTCAGGGGACAGCGCTCATCCCATTGAAGCTTAGGCCAGTAAGTCTTCATATTTTCTTTAGTCTAGCCACCTTGGACAAAAGTAGTAGATTCACCCACACATACTGCAAACCACAGCTTTTAATGACAATGCAGGCAAAATCGTATTTTTTCTTTTTCGTAGTGTTTTCTACTATCTACACCACTATCATAAAAGCATAAAAAGAACATTTTAATTCCTCTTAATTTTGCTGTTATATACCTAGCAATTGTCTCCATATATTTGAATGGAGATGAAATTAATACAGACAACTTATTGTACTTCTTTTTTTTAGAGATCATTTTACAATGCCAGAACACCTCTGCATGCACATACTGTTTACTTTTTAGAGCAAAGTTTGGCTCCTGGTTTTCTAGTCACTGCCAGCCTCAGCCTGTGCCAGACTGGCACAACATTTGCAATACACAGAGCCATCAAGTCACAGTATATAGTTTAAGTAAGAGATGTAGGTGGTTCCAAATATTCAGCAGTCTCTAGCTAAACCTTGGCAAACAAGAGCTGCTGGCAAAACATAGCCTGGCGAAGGGAACAGAAGGAGGAAAAGACAGCCAAAAAAAAAAAAAAAAGTGTGCAATTCTGTATGTGGCAGAAATCTGCAATTCTGTTTGTTTTTCTCTTCCAGCAGAAAAAAAGAGCAACTGTGGAAGATGGATAAAATAACTGTTTAGATTAGCTCTTTTGCACTAAACAAAGGTTTTAACTTTGGATCTTTCATTCTTCTGAAATATTTGAACCCCATTTACCCTGTCTTATGAGCTACATAAATGATTAACAATAAAATGCATACTCTGGAATTGTTCTTGCAACAAAAGTACCTTGGAAAATAACTTGGGATCTACTTTTATTACTATCACTAATTTCCAAGTCTCTTTGCAATAGTACACAATGCATTAAAAAAAAAAAAAAGTAAAAGCAGAACTTGTCTTCATGTTAATGATACATTTCATATTTGGCTCACCTAATCATATTGTTTGAAAGTCTCTATTTTTCTCATTGAGGGCATGGTAAGTTTTGTGGACTCCTAACTTATCACACTCTATCCATGTGGTACATTTATTAAAAACAGACCATTTACAAACAGACCATTTGCAACACCAAGTTGATACATTTCTCACCTCTGGCCCAAGCATTGCTGCAGGATCTGTAATTGTTGACATTACTTCATTGATTAACTCAATAGGAATATCTCCTACAATCCTTGGTCTTTTGGAATCCTCCAGAGAATAGGGTTCATTATTTTTTCTCTTTTCCCCTATAAAACAAAACCAGGACAAATTAGAAACAATTAAACTGTCACAGACTAGAACTATGGAGTCAAGCACTTCTGTTATATTCTTTAGTTTGTACATCAAGTTTGGGGTGTTGTGTTGGTTTTTTTTAAACCCTATAGCAAGGGAGAAAGAGAAATAAATGAAATCTGAGCAATACTTATCACTGTTGCAATTTTGTCTTTGCACAGGGATATTAGCATGAAGCAGGTTGACTAGACCACTCCTCCTCCTATACCTCTGTAAATTCACAGTGAAACTACTTGGTTTTCTTTTTCCTTCCACATCCTCTGCGCTGAACCTTTGCGTTGCTGTCATGGGAAGGTCGGTGCTCAGTACACAAACTATAATGCATACTTCTAGATAATGTGAAATCCCATTTTGGGATTCACTGGAATTAAATATCCATTATAGATTTCTTTCACCCTTTTTATAAATCAAGCAGCATTTATAGTCTGATATGTCATACATATTTGACTTGAAAAATCCATAAAAAGCTTCCAACTCAAAATATACCATGTTAGTTATTAGCTGCCCTACTAACTGCTGAGACCAACGTATAATACAGCAAAAGCAACTAGCTACATTCATGAAATAAAAGTCCATCAAGGACTAGTAGAACTACAACAATACTATTAGAGCCAGCTGCTAGCTCAGGATTTATCCAAGCAGCTAATTGTCAAATACTAGGAAAGCATTCAAACAGGAATATCACTCCGTGGTCAACTTCTTCCTGTATTGTCTACCTAAAGAACTGCTAAGGTCAGAGCCAGGATGCAGAATTTTGTCTTTGTGATCAGCACATAGCAGTGAGACAAGATAGTATTGTTTTGTTCCCCTATCCACCATCCCCCACTCACCCTGCCCCACACGCACACCCCAAAGGAAAATCCACAATAGCTTTAAAATCTTAAATAGCTTTGCAGACTTCTATCTTAACAATAATTGTTAATCTCCATTCACTTGGAAACTTATATTCCTATTCTTTACTTCTTAATTTTTAAACAGCTATTCATATGTGAACAGATCTTTCTTCTCATTTCCCAAGGGATTAATTTCTTGTTTTAAGACAAAATTTTTTGAAGAAATTTGTCAGAAATTTGCTGGAAATCCAGATACACAAAACCCTTCCCAAATGCTCACCATTTCCTTCACAGATATGTACAAATTTTGAGTTCTAAAAAAGGCGCACAGAATTTCTGTACATCACACTACTCATTCATTCATTCATTCACTCATTCCATTCTTAATCAGTTTATTAGTGTTTCTTCTAATTGTCTGAAAGAAGAGACATACAATTCACAGTTTCCTGAATTCTCTCAGAACCCCTAGAAAAATTAGTTTTGTATCTGTGGTGTTTCAGTTCCATAGTGCCAAGGGCAATCCAATGCTCAGCTGCAGAACTTAACAATTAGTTTGGCAATTCCATATTTCTTTACAAGCTGTCAAAAAAATATAATCTTTCTAGCAACTACTTACTAGTCATTTTGTTGATGTTATAAAAAAATAGAAGAAATAATAATAATAATAAAATCTACTCATTCCTACTTTTAAGACCATTTCCCAACATGTCCCTCAAAAAAAGCTGCAGTTTAGGAGCAGCCTTAAGTTCCTCTGTAGCAAACACTGAGGCTAAGAATTCATTATGCTTTTTCTACATCCTTGAAGACTCACTTTACATAAGCTGGTGATCATCTCCCTGACCTACAAACTCTCTTGACAGGCTCATTAATCCTGAGATGTTTGAAAAAGGATTCATTGGGATAATTTATGCATTCAGCAACTTTTTTTCCTCCCAAACACTTTTTGTTCCAACCTGGTTTTAAATTTAACCTGGTTGGTGTATTTGTGCTTTTCTTTATTGCTCAAATGTATGCCATTTCAATAGTTTGAAAGATTGAAAGAAAAAATAAGATTCAATGGCCCCTTCTACTCTTTATTTAAACAAAAAACTTTCTTCATGGCTCATAATACATGTACTTCAGTAAAGAGTTTTTCAGCAACCTCTGACACCAGTAGACCTTTCCTCGTTTTATTTTAATTTAAACAAACTGGGTTTTTTTTTCCTCAAATACAGATGCCATTTCTGCTAGTTAAACATTGTCATAGTGGAGAAAAGTACTTATGTGCATGTCTTCTAGAAAACACCTCAAAGTTGCTATTGCAAAGTGAAGGAGACAGCCACCATATACTGCAACTACTGATAACATTGACAGAAGCCAAAAAGCAAGCCTCCCTCTTCATTACCTAGGTTTGGGTCAAGGGCAGAAGAAACTTTGCAAGCAGGACTCATATTACCACTGTTGGGTTGCTCCAGAGATGAAGGACTTGCGCTGTATGAAACAGATCTTGCAACAGGAGGAGGATTGATAACTGCAGTGGCATAAAAGACAAACACAAAAAAATCAGGACACAGAACCCATTATGGTCCTAACTGAAGGACTGTCACAAAGATGGACCCAACTTCACATGCACCACCTGAGAAGTAACAGCTAACATTGTGCAACAGAACAATGCCAGAATTCACAAGCAGAGACATTAAACCTTCATCTCAACATCTATTTCTAAATTTCCACCTAATGAGGGACTGTATTACTGCTGGATGACAGAGACTGAAAATTCAGGCTTTATTATTCTGCAGTGCTGAGCACAAGCTAAGAAAACAAAGTTCCTTTGCATACCTGCCAAGCCTGCTGGCATTTAGCTTCATGAAAAGGCTTTTTGTAAGGGTCTACTGAAAAGCAAAATCTCATCATTCAGCCTCAGCCGTCCACTTAACTAGTGTTCAAAGCCTGGTTGGACAAGTCAAACTCAATAAAGGGAGAAGTTGTTGCACCAGTTAAGAGGACAAAGTTATTATTTTAAAATGCTACAGACTAACACCTCTCTTTCTAATATTTAAGGGAAAATAAAAATAAAATAATTTTTAAAAATCACTGGCCCAAATCATGCAGTTTTCATTTGTGTCAGGACTTCTGGCATGCGGACAGGGGTTGAAGTGACAGCTCATAGCATGGACACCTGCAGTCTTTCTCTTTGCATGCCTTTATCCTGGTGTCATCAACACCAGCAACTCTTTTGTACTATATCCATGCCAAGAATCCAGTGCTTAAGAGGTGCACATGAAAATGAAGCACCGCAGAAATGTACACGATGGAATGAACTCTGGGCGCAACACGATTTTTAGAGTTGCAATGAACCTGTACCTAAGGCATAATACACCAGTTCATGGTGCAGAACAGGAATTTCTCACAAAAAAAAAGCCTGTATGTGGAATCACTTGTGGACATCTCCCTACAACTCTAGGAAATTCATGATCAGACAAAGTGCTGATGTGGGATAATCAACAATTGTTTCAAAATATTTAATTCAATATTTTGTAACAATGCATTATCTGAAAATTGAAGTTAACCCCTGAGCTAAATAATGGGTTTTAAATATTTTTGAGCAAGAAAGAATAGGAGAGGGGGAAAGTAAAAGAAAACCTTCACCAATATCCCTCTGTAATTTTAGGAGTGACTTAACACCTCAGTACCCTAACTGAAGTAAAGTGAATAAAGCTGCAAAATAGCTGATAAGGCACATGAATAAGAAATAAAGCAAGAAAAAGGTATAAAAAAGCCCCATGAAAATTACACGCATCTGTGCAAAGGCAATGGGACATCTGATGTGGAAGGTCCCCACTTCCCTACAACTAGGGAGATAGATGACTAGCAAGGGTCCTCATGTAAGGGGACTGCTGTCTGTTTACCCATTGACCATTCTCACTTGACCATGTTGAATGCACTTGTGCCACTTGAATACTCAAGACAACTGGCCTCAGCACTCAGCCTGCTCCACTGGCACCTTCAATTAGCCAGGTTTCATCATCAAAATGGGATCTCAATATGAGGAAGCACCAGTCAGGCACCTGTGCTTACTTGAGGCAGACTGATTTCAGTATAGGCTGCTATGTATAAAGCTGCATATCTAAATCTTATTCTTTAGAATTTGCCACTTGTACAGTTTTATCTTTATATTCACATGCTCCCTAATCCATCACTAAATGCAAATCACCTGTCTGGATTCCCAGCTGGCCAGTTCGGGAACTAGACACCATGAAATCCTGATCCCAAATGGGAGAATTCTGGCTGTACACTTCTTCTTCCAGCATCGACAGAAACCTAGGCACAAAACCAGGTGAAATATTAACTTAATGGGGTCATTCAAGACAGGTTCTTTTTCAGAATAAGCATTTGCAACTTTTTTTAATTTAAAAATATTTACTGATTTAGTAAGAAAATGCTGTTGGCCAATTCCTTTAAAAAAAAAAAAAAGAAAACACACACACACGAAATCACAAGCCAGAGTAGGCATTAGGAATCCTAATTCTGTAGAGTGCTTTCACTTATGAAAATTCTTCTTTGATTATAAGCAATATTAATCTAATTTGCAACTGCAGAAAGAAACAGTTATAAACTATTTTTACAGAACAAAACTGTGCACTAATAAGAAAGCTACAAGTTGAGAGATGCCAAGGTAATCATGCTATACAATGATGACAAAATGTCTACTTTGATAAACCAGTGTTTTGAAGATGCACTTGTTTTCTGCCTCTTACAGATTTATAAAATCTCAGTTATTAACAATGCTCTTAGGAAGATACTTTCATTCCTTTACATGTCTTACTGTAGCATTTAATTGCTTGTTTATGCTTATGTAACAGTATTTTAAACCTTACCTTGGTACACTTACAGAAACAGTGTGATTTTAAACCTCCCTTAGAATTACATATGAGAAAAATTTCACTACCCTCCAGCACACTTGCCTTCGCAGGGCTAATACGTCCATTCCCTCTCAGAAGCAAGATAGGTGCTTATCCTATTTTGGTTAGGTTTATATACAGGTTTTCAGACCAGAAGTTGACATGGCACATTTTTACTGTCTAGAGTCATCTATATGTATAGAAACTGTCTATCTGAAACCAAGAGAGTCCTTGAGTTGAGTAAGTTGAGTAAGGCTTTCTTGAATAAGAAGGATTTTCAGGATCAAGTCCTACTCTTGTATTTTATATGTAGGATATTTACACTTAAGCACAGCAATGTGTAGTGTTTGCTGCTATCTATACAGCTGATAATGGCTTAAAAGTTTGTAACAGCTATTTGGTCATCTGTGATGGAGCAGAAGCACCAATTAAACTAGCCAAGGCTACATTTACAGGCAGCACAGAGGCTCTGCATTCAGACCCCTTGGTGACTATTTCCTAGGTACGGGCAGACACAACTAGGGGGTGCTCCATTTGCCCAGGAAGGAGCACCCAGGAGCCCTGCACTGATGCCCGGCACCAGCTCTGTGCTCCAAGACACAGTTCCTCTGTAGGGTCTGTTCTGTGTAACACTAGCACAGGAAAATACTTCAGACAAGTACAGACCATGAAAGATTTAAAACATTCATATTTCCCACAGATAATCAGCAAACAGTGCTTCTCTTTCTGTTTGTTTTTTTTTGTTGTTGTTTTGGGGTTTTTTTCCCCAGCAGAATATTAAAAGGAACAGCAGTGAATAATAATGCTTTCCAAATTATTTATCCAGGCTGTAAAAGGCAGTGGAAACACAGAAGCACATGCACACCTCCTTCCTCCACAAATCTACTCCTTGTGTCAATGTGGTGTTAAATCCTTTCTTATATCTATTTCCGGGCCAGATCACGATCCTATTCCCAGATATATACAAAAACATCCCTGTATCTATAACAGTCTACCCCAGAGAGAGTTTACATTCTTCAAAGTGGTAAAAGGCAACAAATCCTGGATCTACCCATCTTTGGAAACCTCATGTTGTTTTTCATTCCCCTGAGCACTAACCCAACTTTAGCTCCAGACAGTAGCTTGCATAGTATCAGTACCATTGTCTCTCCTGTCGGTTCAGTTCCTTTGTTGTTAGGAGGGACAGATTTTAAAAATATGGGCTAGAGAGCCAAGCCACCCTCACAAAATAAGGATATTTTTCAAGTGATACCCTATTTTAATGGGAAGCATACAATGAATGATCCTGTCACTACCACCACCCTTAATCACCAGTAAAATGTTTGAAATTAAGTATTGTCAAAGTTGAGCATGTTTTAAGACAAATAATTCTCCCACATACCCCTGGTATGTAATTATTGCTGTTTAATTGTGAGACATCATCATCAATACCGTACTGGAACAGGCAGTCAATATGAAATTAGTCAGTTTAGAATTCCCTGATGCTGACCACACTTTTCTTTGTCTCATGAACACATATCTTCTGAACACATCTCTTCATCACTCCCTTTTTTATATTCCATCATAAAAGCAGTAGTGAGCATATGTTTTTGGAGATCTGAATCTATATTGCTTCCAAGAACTACAGAAAAAGAAAGTAAGTGACCAACAATACCTGCTAACAGGCAGTAAGCACAATCCCCCAGCAAGATGAATAATCTTTTTTATAAAGTAAAGCTCTAGGACAAAGCAAAACAAGTGGTTGTGTGCATAAAATACACTCTTTCAAGCTATGGCAGAAAAGAAAGCTGCAGTATCTACTTGTTACTGAATAAAAGCAGAAATTATTTTAAGCTGCAGGTATTTTTTTCTATGTCCATGCCAAAGTTGCATACTACCGGTTAACCCTGAATGCAGGCACACTGCAACCCCTTACTTTGGAAAATGGGTGAGGATTAGTGTTCGTTTCTCTTGAGGAAGCTTGTCTTTTTCTTGCCTGGCCTGCTCCAGCAATTGCCGTCTCATTACAGTGAAAACGGAACGAAGCAGTGTCCTACCAAAAACCTGGGTGGTTTCATATCGAGGTAGACTGTCACAGAACTGAGGGACATTGCAATAGCAAAGCCACCTGTAAAGGGGAAAAAAAGCAAGATAATTATCACCATCAAACATAAGAATTAATGCAATAAAACCACTATCTACTTCATTCATAACACAGCTGAGAGCTGTATGACTGTATAAATCAGTTCCACATCAAATCTGAACAGAGTTAAGCAGCATTTATATTGCCCAGTTTTTAAAAGAAATGACAGCCAAGTACTTTTAAGTCGCCATATATTCTCCTTCTCTGCGGTCTAGTTTCCACGAAGTACTCTTGTTCCAGACAATAAACATAGATCACATAAAATTCATGTTGATGTCAGGGATTTTCTCCACAGATAATTCATCCAGCCTCCCACGTCTCCCGCTTGCAACTCCAAAGGCACTTAGCTTGGCCCATTTTCCCCTCTCTAAACTTCTACCTTTCCCTATCTAGATGCAAAAGGGGTGACACTTTTAACTACTTCCATCTCAGTCCAACTGGACTCCCACCCTGGTCTCCCAATAGCTGGCTTCTTCCCATTATACCCTGAGTTGATACTCTTTCCTTTACCAGTCACTCCCTCCATATGAGTTTTGCATTAAGAAATACATATAAAAATACAGCATGTTTTGTTACTCATCTTGGAAAAGGGATTGTGACACTGAAGAAATAAATCAGGACTACACTGGCTATGTAGGTCACGATACCTGTTTTTTACAAACAAGATTTTGGTATCTGCACATCAATGAACAGTCAGTGGTATCCGGAGCTTTAGCAGAACCATATCACAACCATTACAAAAGCACCGACAATGAAGGAAAACATTAAGAACTGTATGCAAACAGACTATGATATTGCACAGGTTTTCTCATCCAGAACCAAAATACAGCCTGTCTCAGAATGTTCTCCCAAACTCTCATACTTTAATCACAGGAAACACAAGAGTTGCAAAAGAGTTATGAGATACAGTTGTTTCCAGACATCTACTCCCTGTTCTTGGCTGATAAAGCACACCTCTCAAAACACAAGGATGTGTGTGAAACTCTGATACAGTTTTACTGAAATCATCAGCTTTTCAAATGAAGTCAATGACTGCAAGAATTCACAAGGTGCACCCATGACACACAGTGTCTTCCTCCGCACCCTGAGCAGTGCCTCAAACACCACAGAGGTGAGAAACTTGAAATAACAGGTTAGATCAGATGGAAAGAGGATGCACTTTGGGTTGGAAAGAACCTTAGGAACTGTGGACAGGAAGGCTTGAGAAACTACAAGCAACAAAATGGTTAACAACAGATGTCACCAACCTGAGACAATGCTAGGTATTGATTCTTGATAAAAGCTGACTCCAACCAACCCTGGGTACCTAACATCTGTATCACAAACAAATGGAGGTCAAAGACACAACAAACATGGCCTTCGAAGCCCCACAAATTATCAGTAACTCTTCTTTATACCAGGTAGTTATTTGAGGTGACAGGTTATCTGAGAGCATCCCAGTCAGACACAGACACAGCACAATCTGCTGTCTCCACAGCAGACTGTCTGCAGCCACAGTTTCAACTCACACTAGGGTTTGCTCTTTTCCTTCACAGAGGTAAGGTTTGTCAAGAGGAAGGGCCACCAGGAAAGCAGGGAGCAGAACGTGGTGCTCATCCTGATAAAGCTGATAAAGCATACCTCTAAAAACACAGGGATGCATGTGAAACTTTGATACAGTCTCACTAAAATCCTGAGGTTTTCATATACAATCCATGACTGCAAAAATTCACAAGGTGCACCTATGGCACACAAATACTGGTGTATTCCTGATGTGTGCACATGCCATATTTGTAAGCAAGACTTGTAGCAAGCCTTACCTGGTATAATTCACTTTATACCCTGCAATATCATCATTTGGTGATCTTAATCTTCGCTGAGAAGGTGTCTCCAGGTGCCAGTAGTTAATGCGGTTCAGAAACATTTTAGCCAGTTCCACTATTGTTTGCCTCTCCTTTGAGGGTAAGTGGCTAAATTTGTACTGCACAAAATTATTCACACCCTTAAAACAGAAGAAAATGATAAATAATTTTTGTAGGATTGTCCTTGAATATTCCACACTTTGTGTTTATTAACCTTGAACTTGCATTACATGGGAAAAAGTGAATACCAGAGACCATGAACTCCTTGTGTAGCTGCCACAAGCTTGTTCCCCTGTACTGAGCCACAGGTACATCCAGATGTTTTTATTCTATCCACCTCCAGCAGCTGATTTAAAGGGAGGGAAGGAAAATTCTTTATTTTTTCTTGCTTCTCAAAGTAAAAAAATCCTTGTCAGAGAACAGAGGAAGATCCAGTAGACTTTTTTCTATATACTCACATATGGACAATTTTGCTGGTAACTCTGCTGCATTATTTCTTTCCTCTGTAAATCAAGCATCAACTATAAGCCTCTCCAGCTACTTTTCAATAGTAGACTAGGGCTTGTGAACTTTTAGTTTAGTTTGTGTCTACACATCACATTATTTCTTCAAGTGCCAGTATTTCACAAGTATGTCCCCTTATTGCACTTTGTATATGGACCACTTTAAAAAAAACCCTACAGAAGATACTTAAAACATGTGACTAAAAGTGCTGCAATACATATATATTATAAGTCAATTATAATACTGCTGCTTAGTAAATAATTTTGCTTGATTGAGTTGCACAACTGCTAAAAACAGAATTTAAATTATCAGTCTATTTTAAGGGAAAATTATTTCAAAATAAACTGTAAGAAATACCCTTTTATATCTGTGCTTTACTTTCTTAAGCAAATTGAACATTATGAAGAGTGTGACAAAAATATATTGTACAAAACCTTTTTAATAGTGCATTTTAAGGTCTAGGAGTGTATGGAGATTGCATACCCTTATTCTTTGTTTATACTGAAACTAAAGCAGAACTTAAAGTGAGGATTTCCTAGATATTCAGCAATAAAGTGTTGGGTTTTTTTTTCTTAAATTGTAAGAAGTGAGGGTTATGGGGACATAAGTACTATACATAACAGTCTTCACATTTAAAATACCCTGTTTACCAACAGAACATCCATTAATTCACTGATAAGAAAACACTGAGTTCCTGTTTCAGTGAGGTATGTGAGCCTGTGCATAGCCTCACAGGAGCTAGTGGGCCCACCTATGTGCAAAAAGTCCATTCTTGGGAGCTTGCTTAACCAAAATTTGAATTTGTCATAGGTTCTTCATCCATTTAGAGTTACAAAAGCCTCAGTTATTCTTTGGGTTTGGCTTTGTTGGTTTTTTTTTTGTACCCTCTGGCAAGAGAAGACTGTGATCTCACTGAATTGGATGGTAACATTTTTCATTGATTTACAGAAGAAAAATGTAATTTCAATATTGGATTTCAAAACTTCTTTAGCATTTTTCATCACTTGAAACAAAGAAAGATTAGAACTGACAAATAAAAGTAGCATTTTAATTTCATTCTCTAAAACCACAAAAAAACGTAACTTCCATTAAAGCATAAGATGAACAATAAGAGAAGCCAAATAATGTAACTATTGTACAAATACTAAGGGAGAAGCAGCAGCAGACAATCTCCTTTGTCCTAAGTAATACACGGAAACATCTACGAGCTCCCTAAAATGCCATGTTTTCAAAACCAGTGTCTACACATACAAAAAAAAAACAACCCCACCCTCAAAAAAAAAAAAAGAAAGAAAAGTAATTACTAAAGAATAATAATAACATAAAATAAAATAAAAAAAAAAACACAAACACACACACAAACCAACCCCATGTTTTGACTGTTTACCTGTTCAATGCTAGGTTTCTCAAATGGGGGACTTTCCAAAGATCCTTCTACTACAGGTTTTCCCATCTGTAAAATGCACTTCCTCAAAAGCTGTTAAAAAAACACACATTTTTTTTTTTTAATTAGCATATGCATTCATAGGGTCAACTGGAAGTCACAGGTGGACAGCATACTGCAAGCAGTTGGCTATATATCTGCTCATTTAGTCATCTAAATTTATAGCTGCTAAACTTCACTATGAATTCATCTTCTTTGAAACATGAGCAAGAAGCTTCTCTGAGCAAATGTCAGCACTTAAGTTAGCATTTATATGTCAGCTGACTGTTCCCAATGTGCAAAAGTGAAGAGGGTGAGGCTTGAAGGCTGTACTGTTTATAGGTGGGTCTCACAGTCAGTTCCTCAATCACCTGGATGACTTTTGGAGCACAATATGGTACATTGCAAGAACCAGAACAACTAGCCCATAGTTAGCCACTAGAGCATCATAGTAGAGAAAAAAAATGTTTCACCAGATAAATATATGCTTGAGGGGCAGTGAAACTGGCTTACGTGTGAGAGTGAAAAACCTGAAAAGATACTACACAAGTTCAGCTTACTTTGAACAGGTAGAAATAAACTTGCTTGGTGTCTGCATCTTCTTCTTTGTGGACACAGGTGAAGAGATACTCCACATCTAATACAATCCCCAGGAGCCTATTCATCTCTTCTTCAGACACATTCTCCAGGTGAGAAACATGAGCAGCTAAACAAAATAAAAATCCAAACCTGTAAAACACTGAGAGAACCAATAGCACAAGTATTCCCCAGGATATCGAAAACTAAGCCATAATAGTAAAGGCAATGATCCTGTAACAACACGTTTATTTAAACAGAACGTTTTACCAGAGGTAACTGAAATATGTGTCATACTGGAGCAATTTGTAAAGGTAGTCCAGTGATGGCAATTCCCACAGGAGAGGAATGATGGCTGTTTGGAATCACAGCGTCTGTTAACACTTAAAACAGACTACACAAGTCCTGTCTGCATTAATATGTTGTAATATAAAAATAACTATATACATTTTTGTCCAAGAGCTATGCTTTTGACACAATATTTCTTGAATAAAAGAAATACATCCCTAATTCCCATTAATTGGGTAATCCAGGTGTTGATGAACTTTATTCTGTGAAGAATAAAGAAAAAAGATCAGCTCCATAAATAGGCTTTTTGCTTTAAACTGGACACTACTGGCTAAGTCTCTTACTTTTCCCACTGTGTAAGGTCAAATTCCGCTTTGTACACACTGTTTTAACAAAGCTTTTGGAGACTGCACATGCTCATTTTTCAGAAGTTCTCAAAAAAGCATCTTTCAACGTATCATACTTTCCAAGTGACAAACTCCCTTTTATCATCTCCAAAGGTAAATACAGTTTCACATCTGTAATTTTCAAAAGATTGAGGTTTCTGTACATGAAGCAGCACATTCATTTCAAGCAGGTTTCAAGAACTGGCCTCAAGAAGAGAGAAGGCGATTGGAAATAAAGCCAATTCCCAGAAAGAAGTTATCTGCATTATAAAAAACAATGATCTTTGCTGACTCCAGGCCAATGTACATGGTATGCATATCCTTTCCTCAAAAAGAACAAGAGAATACTCTTTAAAAGAAAAGGAAAATTATTTAAAAGGTTGGGTATATTAGTTTTTCTATATGTTAATAATTGGATAATTATTATATTATCTCAGATATGCCAATGTGATTAGGACTGGTAGAAAATTTTCTACATAAAACTGATTCCTTAGTGAGGGAGGAAGCAGGGAGAAATAACACTTGACTTGGAAACAATCATATTTATTAGCCACCCAACAAAGACAGCTTATTTTAAGAAGTAAGGTATGACACCTGCCAAAACATTTAAATTGAATAAATTTGTGCAGCTTCCAGTAAAAAGGACACCATAGCTCAGAACATTAAAAAGATGCCAGCAATTGTTTCCACTTAAATGAACATTTATAATATAGTGTCTGAAAACTGAAAGGGAGATGGCCATCATGAGTTTTAAGGACAAATATTCAGCATTCTGAGCAGAATAAAACAATTTAATTTCTGTCCTCGAGTCAAATATGAAGGTTTAATATTCCCAACTGTCTCTTCTGATCTTGGGAAGTAATAAATACCCTCCTAGATGAGCATTGCATTAGAAATTGATAACATACTAAAGAAATCTTGCACTCAACTAACAAATTAATAAAACATCAGTGTAAGAAGCCATTTCCATGCAGTTTCCATAACAATACTGAAAGTTACCTTGACAATTTAGTGGCTGTATTTAAACATTTTATTAAACTAGAGAATTATTACACATATGGTGAATCTAAAAATAACATAAGTGTATTACCAGCATGTATTTAGTACCAGTTACCATTTACGGTAGAGTCACCAATCCTTGTACATCAGCCCAACAAATTACGTATCTTCGGATGTTCACAGCTCATTTCCAAATTATTGTGGCTATTAGTAAACCTTTTATTAAAATCAGAGCTTTAATACACCAACATCAAACAGTGCGTTACTCTTGACTAGAGTTACACAGTCCCATTCATCTGCATTGACAACTGATACACCCTTCCTCAGCTGCTGCTATGCTTGCAAAAAAAAATTTTAAAAAAATCAAGAAATAAGAATAAAAAAATTAATAAATCACAAGTATAGGCTGCTACAGCATGAAGAAGAAGGAAGCAAGAAGGAAGAGCAAGACCACTGCAACAATATGAAGACCTGAAAAATAGCAAGTTAATTATTTCAGTTGTGCAACTTCAATAAGCAAGTACTTGAGTGTATGAATTAGGAGCAGTGAGGAAACTGATTAATGAGGAAAGTGTCCAAAGCCTATCTCTAAATTAATCTGTTCATAGAAACAGAAATAATGTATATAGGACAAGCAAATCAAGAAATACCCAAATACACTACATGAAGGTGTATAGCAGGAACTGAAGATAGTGCTGGGGAAAAAAGAGAGACCGAGTGTGTGTATAGTGTACTAACACACTCATTATCTAGTTTTAAAAATTACTCAAGACTGAAAATGCTTAGCAACAGAAAAATGCATGCTGTAGCATAGGAGAATCCAATCAAGTATAAAAAAAGAAAAGAGCCTCTGACTACATAACACCTGGTCTTGAGGATGGCGGACAGTGAATTCCCCCAGCACCCAATTCAGTCACCACCTCAGAGTGCTATGGTAGTGACTCAGTACATCAACCAAATAAAAGAAATGTTCATTAAAATGCAGTATTGAGCCAAGCTGTGGGGCTGAGCCACAGAAGAATACAAGTTGTAGGCAAGTAGATAGAAATAAGCTCCATAAGCTAATAAACGTCACCAAAGTGATTTATGCACTAAAATCTGCACTGACTTGAAGATTGAAGCATACCCCCAAAAAGAGATGTCTCAAGCAAAGTTAATGTTTTAGGATTACCTTTGGAAGAATAAAATTTTTTTTTTTTTTTTTTTTTTAAAGGCAAAAAATCCCCAATATCCTACATTTTCCATCAGGTATGGCTTTAACCAGTACAGGAATTTTTACATCTCTATTTCAGTGTCTCTCTACGGAAGAGAAAATGCAGTGCAGATCATAATCTGAGGCCTACACACCTTGTGGTCAGTCTGGTTTTAAAGGCATTTGGCGGGAACATACTAATTTAAAGGAGATGAATTGGAAAACACCGCTGAAAGACATATTTTTGCCAGTATTATGAGGAAGCAGACAGCAATTCATTTCAGTTATTTCAGATGAAACATCATCCTCATTAGCTACAATTAAAAGAACAAGAAACTTTACCATTTCTAAAAACAGCAATAAATAAAACCACAGGTTTTTTTCCGTAAGGTACATTTCACTGATACTGGTTTTCCCCAGTTTCCTAGCTAATGAGCAATTTCAGATTTATTTTTTTTTAACAGACTAAAAACAGCCTCAGCCTTTAAAAGAGCTGAGTGTTTCAAGAAAATACTTAGCATTCACAAATTCTGCTGAAGAGCCTGGAACTGACAGACACAGCATTTTGTAAGATTTCTGAAAAAGTAAAACAAAACAAAGCAAACCTATTTCTTCCAAGGCCAGGAATGAAAGGAACAGGTAACACAAGCTACCCTAACTGCATAACCAAATGCAGCACAGTGAAGCTGCATGATGAAAGGTTGAAACTAACTTGGCTAAAGTGACTGCAATTTTTGTGATACTAGGCATTTGTTCATCTTCTCCTGCAAGCAAACCCAGAGATGTGTGATATCGGGAAAGGAAAGAAATCTGCTGAAAAGCCCACAAATAGACCAAATGTAATGAGATCACTAAAAAAAAGGGAGCAGAAATAGAAATAAATCCCAATTAAAAAAAAAAAAAAAAAGTCTTCCATACAAAGTATAGTATTATTTTCAACAGTAAAAAAAATAAAATCCATTGTGAAGGTTTTAGACTTCCGTTTTTCTTATCTCACTGTCCTAAGTTTTTGACATCAACAAAAATTAAATAGCAACTCCTTCTTTTTGATTTGTTCTGATTTTTATTTTAGTTCAATTTTTATTCAGTATTTGCTAATGTATGCAGAAAATGTCATTCAGCTTTTATTCTGGATAAGCACAAATTCTTCAAAATTAATACGGTGATTCACCACTCTTTTTCAGGCTATGTGGGTAACAAATTATTATAGTCGGGGGGGGGGGTGGGGGGGGGGTGGGGGGGGGAGCTAAAACAAAACCCCACAACAGTATTTAACAGTGGATTTTCAGTAGTTGCTTCCAAATTTGCAAGCTGTCTGCACAACAGCTTAAACAACACTAAGATGTACAATCCCAGTATGATTTTCTGTGACACTGAAAAGGCACAGTTCTTTTTGTAGGTAAGAGTATCTGCTTCATCAACATTTGAGAATATTTTATAGATTATTCTATAGGAGGAAAACATAATGCAGCCTACAGGAGAGAAACATTCATGTTGTAACTAAGGCAGCTGACAGAGAAAACATGAGGTTAATGCATATGTTACACAAAGTATTAAAATTGTTATGGGTAGCTGAACGGTGCTTTTGCATTTTAACATCTTAGAATATCTGGGATATTAAAAGTTGGACTTCAATTCCTTCAAAACTCATCGTAAGATATTTCTTGACATATTTTAATCGAAGTTATTGACATTTATGTCCAATCATAACTCCCATTTCTAGGTCTCAGCATGGCATCTTGACTTCCATCTCGCAAGAGCAGAGTTTCCTGAGTACAGGCACAGAGAGTGCACGAGAAAGGCAACAGCTTACCCAGCGCGTGGCTGCAGCTGCGGCAGGGCTCGGCCAGGCTGACAGCCGCCTGCTGCAGCTCTGCCCGGGGTGGCGTGGGAGGTGGGTTAGGGTTCTTCCAGCCATTGCATTTACAGGATTCCTCAGCCTGAAATCAAAGCAGAAGTGTATCGATCAACACAGGAATTTGCTGAAACTGCGTTATTTCAAAAGCAATAAAATGTAACATTATTAATTACAAGTTGGGTTTTTTGTTTTGCTTTGGTTTTTTTATGGGGCATTTTCAGGGTGTTGCTTTGGTTGTGCTTTTTTATCTACCACAGAGCTAGATTTTATTTTCTAGAAATACTCAGAAATAGAACAGTACTCCAAACAGAGAGATCAACACAGTTCGAGTAAACTAGACGCGTTCCTATGTGACCTGCTCTACATTGTCCAGCTCTGGCAGGGGGGTTGAACTAGACGATCTTTTGAGGTCCCTTCCAACCCTTAACATTCTGTGATTCTGTGAAACTGTGTTTGGAAAAATAAATACACAACCTCTGGCTAATTACTTTACAGAAAGCCCTCACTCTAGTGAAAGAAGTATTCAAACATTTACTGGTACATCAACATGTAGAGATCCTGCCACCGAGACAGTTTTAATGATTTAAACACAAACAGGTTATCTAACACGTTTATCACCGCCTTATCAGCTATAGCGGCAGGAAGGAATCTCTCAACTAGAATCAAGCCCATGACAACCCAAGCAGGGTTAACTGAATACAGAAACAAGCAAATAATAACTGCACTATTGAAGAAAGCTGCCCAAAGCAAGGCTAGGCCGCAAAAGCAATGGATGCCAAAGACAGTGACGCTACCAGTGCAATCTGCTGCTTACCTTGGAGAGTTCATTTACACTTACTCAGTGTGAACCACCACCGACAGACTGCAGCTAAAAGGGGCGACCATGAAGGGAGAGGTTGTGACTTCGGTAATTGTGTCTCAAGTAATTCAAAAGTTTGAAGTACCAATGCTAGTTAACCAGAGAGCAGCTGCATAAGAGGGGATTTTTTTTCTGCATATCCAAACAATCTCGGTTATTTTGATGGTAAAGTACTTCTATCATCATTCATATTCCCGTTTGAAGATCTAATCAGAAGGAAAGTGCTTTTCTACTCTGCAGCGATATCTGTGCACTGGGCTGTAACAAGACACGCATGAATTTGCACTGCCAAGACCTCAGTGAGGAAAGTATGCCAACTACTGCATAATATTTATGACTGAAGCAACCTTAGTAGGAAAAATGGCTATGTTAATACATCCAGCACTAATGTGTCATTTTTCAAAACCGATTCTGAATATATTTAACTCAATCTATTTCAGGAACCTATTTTATTTTCCTTTTATGTTTCTAAGTCCTATCTTACCTAAGGAAAAAAGCACCCAGGAGAAGCAGAAAGGATCACAGCTTGACAGCTCCTAAGACTGACAGCTTTGTAGACTGATGGTAAATTGTTCTTCCAAACTAATTTCAGTATTCAGCAACCTGAGCACCAAGAAAACTGCAGCCTGCAGTTTGCTGGGCATCACATCATGTTTTTACCACCTCTAATGCTTAAGTATTTATCTGGTTGGGCTCCTGACCACAGATGACGTGGACTCCGCCTGTGCCCAGGGCGGTCTGGCAGGTAGGAAGGGGTGTGAGTTTCCAGCAGCTGGAGCCACCATGGATGACTAAGAAATCCACCTGCAAGTGCCCAGCAAAACCACTTCCACGTACTTCCCTTAGAAAAGGGACAACCTGTGTCACCTGAAGTCCTGGCTCTCCAAACTCCCCACATGCGTGCAGACTGCCTGCCACCCCATCTATTTATAATGGGACACCAGGGAGGTTTCAGTATGAAATGAGGGGAAGATTAAAACAATTTTTTTTTTTCTTTAAAGTCTCATAAAATGCAATCTGGATGGATTTATGGTGAATTTTATGTTATTTTTCCATCATGTTGTCTATGAGTAATATGATTGGCAGACAAGTGAAGCAAGCCCCATTTTACAGAGAAAATCATCTCTTACAGTTTCACAGGCACTGAGACAGTTTTACTTTTGTACCTCTTAAAGTTTAATGACTAGAAAGAGAGATCAGTGATTGAATGACACCTGTGAACCAAGGGTTGTGCTGGTGCAGGGACTTTGGACATCTGTGAGATGATGGGAAACCACATTTTCAGTTAGTGTCTTGAGCTAGGCAAAATCAATGTTAATAAGCTATCCACATTCGCATTGTGGGAGAGGCAATGTTGCCATGAACATTTTTGCAGATAAGACATGGATAGAGAAACTGTCACAGAAAAAAAATGTCAGAAAATGAAGTTATTGCCAAAGAAATTTCAAGAGACAATTGTAAAGAAGTTCTCAAACAAAAACTGATTGAACATTACTATAGGGAATTGAGATATGATCCTTCCCGTGCAGCTGTCCACACAAATGTTCAATGCTGTAAATTACTGGCATAATATCATGCTTATTATTAATTTCCTTAAATCATACCACAATGAAACATGTTCAAAAAAAACCCCTCAAACTAGGCACAAGTTTTTGAGGTTTTTTTCTCAGAGTCAAAGCAGTATTTCACAGAAGTTCACCACACAGTATTTACTATCAAGCCTAAAAACTATAAACAGTGAGTAACTACACAAACTTTAGTGTCATACAATAATTAACAGCAAAGATGCAAACAAACAGAATCGTGATAACAGCTCAGTTAAAACCGCCAAAAATAAGTCTCAACCCACCCACAAAGAATAAAAACAGTGTGTTCAACGGCAGATTTTTTTCTGCCCTCAGTAGTATTTTCTTGCCAGATCTTTTCAAAGCAGCTGTTAACTTGTATTGTTCAAACTATTCCAGAGACCTCTCAAATGACTACTAGGGTGGTGTGTTTTTTTCATTAATCTCTTTATAAACACCAGAATCAACACAAATGTACTGTTAACCAAGAGGAAACAACCTAAAAAGGTCCTCTTTAAAACTAAGCTTTCATTGTAGATGTTGACAGTGCAACTATTTTGCAGTGCATACACAATGTGCATTCCTCAGTGGCTTAAATTGCTGAATTGTTTTAAGTCTTCTGCAGCATTTTTTTTTTCTTTCAATCCTCTCTTTGGTTATCTTCAACTTTTTCCTTTCTTTTTTTCTTTTTGGTTTTTTTTTTGGGTTTTTTTTTTAATGTCACTCATCTGCTTTTCATTAGAAAATAAAGTATGACTTCGCCTCCACAAAAGCTTAATTTAATATCAGAACAGTTTTGAGGGGAGGAAGGAAAAGAAGCATTTGAACTAGCACATCCAGTCCTTGGAGCCTTGTTTTCTGGGACATCTGCAAGGCTTTGGTAAAGCTACTTGAGAAAGTTGAGGACTCCTGCCTTACTGAAGTCGTTACAAAGTAACGACTGTCATCTCTGCGAGCCTGGGGGTCATAACACTGCATCGTCATTGGCAGTTTTTAATAAAATTGGATGAGTGCAATAAAATAAAACACAACAATCATACATTGTTGCCTGCCTACCCCCCTCCAAAAAAAACAAAACAAAACCAAAACCAAAACAGAGCAGAAATGATGTATGTTTTGCACTATACAATGTAATTTCAACCTTTGTTTTGACCCATTCCATGTTAAGTGGAGTGTTACAATGAGAATTCAAACTGTCTGATAGCTCCAGGCAGTGAAAATTGCAACTCTGGATGAACTAAAGTTACTATTTCATTTAAAATACTGAATATACTAGTAGCAGGTTAAGAAGGGACAGTGAGAAAATACAGCACATTAACACACCTTGTTAGCATTGTTATTTAAAAAGGAAGCACCTGAAAGTTACACTGGTGCACATCTCAGCCCCTTTTAAGTGGATTTCAGGTGTCTAAGTAATAATGAATAAATGAAGAATGTTACACTAACTTATGGACTAAAACATTCCTCTCTTTCAGACAGTGAATTGAGCATGGGAATGTGCAAACCTCAAGCTAACTTAATTACAAAGTAAGAGACCCCAACAGTTTTAAAACAGCTGTTATGCTGGGATCTCTTTCCAACTCAAAATCATAGAGGCTGCTCTGTTTGGTAACTGAGATGCAAAGCAAACTCAACAGATTATATAGACACAACACTACAGCTCCTTCTATTTTCAGCAAGTATAATTACTCTAGAAAAAAAATTGTTCTTCCTCACAACACAAAAAAATCAAAAAAATCTGCTTTTCCTGCAAGCAATAATTTCAGATTGATGCTTTTAACAAAGAGCATCACACAAACCATAACAAATACCTTGTTAAATTTAAAATACATATTTTTCCTGCTCAATTGTCAAGTACCCAGCAACCAGACAGTTAGATAATGCTTGGAGAGCCACTCATACATGTCAGGAAATTAGCTGACCTATTTAACAATACAAAATAATCAGTTCAATGTTCAGCTTTAAGGACATGTTCTTCATTTTTTGATCAATCCAAGTATTTTATTCCCTATATTTTCCAGTTTCACTTACAGAATTGATAAAATATAAAGCTTTTATGAGTAACATCGGCCCAGTTCCCACCTTCTGAAGTTAATGGTAGATTTCCTGTGTAAAAAAAGATGCTTTAACTGAGCCCATAAGACACTGTAAAACAGATTCACTCCACTATGAAAATGATCATAAGAAAGCTTTAGATGTCTTGTATGTTTCCTATACATTTCTGCAGAAAACAACGTTAATACATTTCCAGTTGAGCATCAAGGAGCTAGACTTGCACAGAGTCCAGCAGTAATACGGCCAAGTCTGCCTCATCTTAATCTCTGTTATAGAAGTCAGGAGAAAAAAAAAGAAAAAAAAAAAATCATTACAAAAACAGTGGTACATATGTACACTGTGAACTGTTTTTTATGTGCAGGAGCAGAAAAACTCCATAGAGGTCACTCTAAGATGAGAAGTGGGAAGAAGGGCCTCTACCAAGGGTCAGCAGCTGGTCTGGAGCCTGGGACCCAGATTTTACTTCAACCTCTGCAACCTGCACACCTGCCCCAGCCTTGGCCAAGTTATCTCACCATAACCCTTCTCACTCTGTTCATTTTGCTTATGTAAAGCATAACAACTTAGGCTAGTGGGCTCTAATTAGATTTATAAGTATCCAGGCATTACTGTAAGATATAATGAGAAAAACAATTTTACAGAAAATTTAGTGTATTGAAATAGTATATATTTCAACTTATTTATAAGAAAAACTCCCAGTGGGACTAGAGAGAGAGTTGTATTTTCACATACTGTAAACCAATAGGGGAAAAAAAGCCAAGGAGACTTCCTCCTACATCTTCATTAAATATATTTGTGTGTAAGTCAAACAGTGCTGCTTTTATATAAAAGTGCTGCAAGCTTGCACACCTAATGCTCAATTTCACAGTGGACAAAACCAAACTGATCTATGCGGTCATTCATATGTCTACAGATATAGCAAGTGCCAAATACAAAACCCTGCACAGCATACAGCACTACTGTGCACTTCCCAAACTCATGAAAACTGTGCCAAGTCCTAATATATATCTTATTGTTCAGAATGCACTTTCTTCCACATGCACACAAAGTTGGGCATTTAAGAAAGTTTTTGCGTGCAGAAGAGCCTGTTCTCTCCCTTCCATCCCAACCTTTTCTCACTGGGGAAAAAGGCAAACAGAGCATCTCAACAGCTACAACCCTATGTCCCAATTCTTTATCAGGAAAAAGAAACAAAATCCCACATTTCCATAAGCTGGGCAGCAGCTCCCTAAACTTCATTCTCGTTCTGCTCAGAATGTATGCACACTGAAGATGTTTTTGCCAGCAGTCTCTGTCTGTCTCTCACATGAAGAAAAGGGATTGATTCCTGAAGAAGGACCAGGAGGTCCCTCTTAGGAACCCAACAGCAGCACTTTCCATCCTTTTCTGCTCCACACTTCTGCTGTCATCAGGTAGACTCACCGTCTACGTGGCTGTCAACTTCTCCACCTTCTTGTGCTCCTGCTCTTCATCCCTAGTAAATACACACTCCCTGTCTCTGCTACTCCCAGCATCTCTGAGGATAAGTTCCTAACAAATTTTCTGTGCTGAGTTTTGCCATGAATTTTGTGTGAGAGAAGGTGATTGATGCTAAGGATGCCATCACATATTTTCTGCACTCCGACTTGTACAGCTTCATGTAGATTTCTAAAAGACTCATATAAGGCCACTACCTGAATGAACACAGAAGATGTCCCCTTTGGACATGGTGTGAACATTTCCCTTCACTCACTTTTTCACACTCACACACAGAAATGCAAAATAAATTGAAGAGAAGTTGCAACCCAAAGTTAGGAAAAGTTCAAAGTTACACTCCAAACTGCTACAGTGTTTCTTGCAAACCACTATTATTACAAGACAAACACCATTGCTTTGGAGCACCTGTCAAGTGTTCATGAAGTAAAATAACACATTCTTCCACCCTGCTCCATCCTTCCCCCTTTATCTCATAGGGGAAGCTGTTTGATCATTTTACAAGGAACTTCCCACCTGTCCATTTGCTTCTGTTTTGAGACCAGTAAGCAAGCTGAAGTGAAAGAGGAAAAGTAGGTTTTGCATGTTAATCTGAACACAGAGCAGCCTTCAGTGATGGGGTTCTGCCTACATGCTGGTGGGACGAAGAGGCCCTGAGGTGCCCCTGCCCATAGGTCCCACTCCATCCACCGCTGGAGTGCCAAAGGGGTGTGCACCCAGGACTTGTCACAGAAGAGGGCCAGCAAGTACACCCAAGCAGTGCACCAGCAGCACAAGCTGTCACCACACTGTACACCAGCACTGAAGCCCTGTGAGAGGAAAAGAAGGGATGGCAGGAGGCCACAGCATGCCCTGCTCCCCTCTCAAATGGCAACAACCCCTCCCTTCCAACAAAGCTCCTATAACAGTGCACAGGTGGGACTGGTGATAACCTGAAAAACAAAGGCTTTCAGAAGAGACACTTCTTCACAGCACAGCTACCTGTGTGGGACAAAGCACTTCAAGAGAGGGGTTTGGCCCTCACAGAGATCATCTGAAGGTACATCAGGGGAAGAAATGAAAAAAAAGATCAGGGAAGAAAAAAGCAATGCACACACACACAGATGCAGCCTAACAGACTGTGAAAACATTACCCACCCCGCTACCAGCTTCATTTATAACAAGTCATTAACATTAAAATACAGGAGTGCAAAGGGGACTAAGCACTAGGAAAGCTTCAAACCATACTACCCAACCCACAGTGAGGGGCTGCAATTTCAAGTGCACTAGCTGCTCTTCTACCTTACTGACACCGGTGTAATCTTGCAATGTCCCGTGAATGCACCGAAGCCGAAGAGGTGGCTATGTATTTGGAAACAGATAGGAATTTTAAATATGTGTGGCTTCCTTAATTTGCCCTCACATGATGGCACTGTGCCATGCCTTCAGCAGACAGTTAAAGCCCCTCACGCCACCAAACAGGACTACAGTGCCATGCTATGATGCTTCCGCAGATACGTTAGCATTTACTTTGTCCTTTCACTTAGCATTTGCCCTTTTCAGGTTCCAAAGTAAGGGAACAGAGAAAATAAGAAGCACATTTTTCACAAACAACTATTTTCAAAGCTGAAAGCGTTACTAGAGAATTTGACAACAGCACTGCCAATCTGAACATGTCAGACCAGCTGCGCAGCCAGGAATTGCCCTGCCAGCAGCAGTGCAGCCAGTGGCCCACGCTCACAGCACACTGGTCCTCCTCGGCACGCCGCACCTGCAGACGCACAGACAATGCCGGTTGTCACAGACCTCTGAAGGCAGGAGTGACAGCTCTGACCAACCTGCCTCCGCCTCCAACAGACAAGTCCTACTTTTCCCATTAAGAAAAAAAAAATGCAGGTGGAGGGAAAGTGTTTGTGGAGGGAAAGCCGAGGCGGTTATCCTGAATGTAAGAGCCGAGCACAAGCAGGCGCGGTAGAAGAGCCCCTCGCTGGGGCAGGGTGCCAGGCAGGGCACCGGGACGGCGCTACGTGACCGGCGGGGACACAACTTTCCCGAGCCCGGAGGCCGCGCCCCTTCGCTTCTCTGCCAAAGCAGCTCGTGACGATTCCAGCTCGGGGCAGCGGCTTCTGCGATATCAACACCTCTGCGCTTCGCAGCCGCCGCCGCGGCCCGGCCAAGAGGCAGCCCCGGCCCAGGGACGCGCTCGGCCAGGGCCGGCCGCGCTCCCCCGAGCAGGCGGGTGTCCCCACACCCCGCCGGGACGTTTACGCGGTAGGCAGCAGCGGCAGCGCTGTTAACCCGGCGCTTACCGCCGGCGTTAGAAGCCGCCCCACCCGCCACCGCCTCCCGCGGAAGGACAGAGGGACATCGAAGACGGGCACCTCCGCTACCGCCTGGCTGAGGCAAGAAGGGCGGCTCTACCCCCACGGTCCCGTCTTCGGCGCATTTGTTTTACTGGTTTTGGTTTTGTTTTTGCGGCCGCCGGCCGGAAAGCTCAGGGAGCAGCTGGGATCTACCGGCATCGCCGGAGCCGCCACTTCCGCGGAGACCGCCAGGTTTCAGCGGGGCCACCTCCCCTGCCCGGCACGGCCCTTCCCCACCGCCTGCTATCCCTCCCTCCCTCCCGTCAATCCCCACCCGCCGTGGGCGGATGGGCGCCCGCGGCCGGATACCTTGCAAGCAGAATAGACGCCCAGCTTCTCCAGCTTCTTAGCCCGCGGCGCGGCGCGCAGCTGCGCTTTCTTTCCTGCGGTGCGCGCCGTGCTGGGCCCCCCGGGGCTCTCGGCGGCGCTGCGGGCCGGCCCCCCGCCGGCCACCCCGCC